>JAQFZF010004679.1:0-10401 GCA_034695365.1 Enchytraeus norvegicus
CAACGCTATATGCTTCCGCGGCACTTTCAGCGACATGGCATTCCAGAGTGCAAGAGATTAATTTTAAATGCTTTTTTATCTATACTTCCTTTTTAACGTATTAAAATCAATTTTATCATATTTTTTAGCCCAGGGTCATTTACAACCCAGGGCAATAAAAAAATAAAATAAAATAAAAATAAAAATAAGAATAAAATTAAAATTAAAATTAAAATTAAAAAAAATATTGAAATATAATTACATGTATCATAATGCAATTGGTGACACAGGCTGCAGGGTTGGCATATGTATTAATAGAAATACTAACAGAATAATGTACTAGAAATACTAACAAAAGAAAGAGAAGAAGCAGAATCCAGAAGTGCGGCGATTGGTGAGATATTTGAATGAGGTGGTGAATGAGAGAGTTGTTAGTGTGTAGAGGATTGGATTCAATGCGCTATTGATGGGCAGCACAAATACTACCAGCCAGGCGTACGCGTCGTCTAAAACACCACAAACATTAATAATTTTCTAGTATTTTACAACTACAGTTTGAGGATTAACCCCAATCGTAAAAAATTGAAGAGTAATAAATATAATTATTTATTATTTATTATTATAAATTATTTTATAATTTTATTTATTATAAATCGTAATCACTAATACTCGGTGCTCTGTAATGGACTGCTGGGTTCTTTGTTGAGTAGAGCTGTAGTACGCTATAAACCAATCTTTGTGATGGCAGCTGCGCGATTGTGTTGAGACATTTTGAAGCGAACTATGTGCTTCTGGACCTTGACGGTAAACACTAAAACCTGCCAATAATTATTATTATTGCAGTGTCGCGTCTGCTAAGTGTCTCAGTGTCAAGACTCGAAGCTGCTTTGAACTCAGAGCATATAAAGCAGCTCCCAGTATTTAAAAAAAACTGTTCGGTTAGGCTAAGTTTAAAATCCATTTCCATATCACACGGATAAAAACTGTCATAGACCAACCGTGATGTGACCCGAACCAGTGGCCTTATGTCTGACAGCCTAGTATGTTACCGGCTGAGCTATTCAACCGGTGCAGACATACATTTAAAAAATGCTAAGCAAGCATGTCATTTTGACAATCGTAACCTATTGCATTACATGTTACAATAAATATATTTTGTAATAATTGTAATAATAAAATAATAAAGAAAAAGTATAAGTGACACATGAGGTCCTGCCACATCGGTTGTTGTATATGGCAGGTTAATCTACTCTATCAAAAAGGTACGATTAATCATTGTGTGATAAGAATCACAAAAAATGCAAAGAAAAGTAACAAACTCATGTGTATGTCATGTGTAAAAATATACCAATGATAAAACCAAGATTCGATGATTGTCTAGCTGACCTAGCCTATTGTTAACAAAGACCTTATATAATGTTGATTGTTAAAGTACTCCAATAGGCGAAAACTTACGCACTTAAATTAGTTGACTATTTAATTTACCATATAATGTTTAAAAGAAATTACCGGAGAGTTGAATGTTTGTGAATGCCAATAACTTGATAACGATGACTGGTAACCAACAGCAACCGTCAGTGAAAACAATGGCAAAGAACCTCCGGACGAATTTCAACTCTTCTGCCACTGACACATTGCCAGGTACCACATGCCATTTGCTGGTGTGTAGGACACTGACTAGCATGCTGGTGTAACTGAAGAGCATTGTCATAACCAACAGTGAGTTAACTCCTGCACATATGCAGAATAGAAGTAAAATAGAATATCCCTTTATTTCTCATACTGACAACCGGAATATGTCACAGATATAATTATGTGAGCGGGAGTAATAGCAAATAGTCCAAACACTACATTATAGTTGTAACAACCCAGATCAGACTACAGATAAATAATAACGCCACCGGTACTGGTTAATCGTGTACCAGCGCTTGCTGCATAGTGCGCTATTTACGGTGATTTATCAGTGGGACGGAAGACTACAAATAATGCCAAAAACAGCAACTAAGAAAGGAAACCGTGTAAACACGTGCGATTGACATGAATGGAAATAAAAGAAGATTTTAAAAAAGTTATCAAAATATGTTTGTAATATCAAAATGTTAATATTGTTTAATTGCTAAAATTAAAATTTTAGTAATTGAATTAAACTTTATTTGTATAGTTTTTCTAATTAAGAAGTCTATTGATTCTGGACATGTTACTTTATCTTCAAAGTAACCATTGTCCCGTGTTGGTTCCGGGAAACTTAGAATTATAAAAAACCGAAAACTCGCACATGTGTGTCGTAAGAGTTAAGTCTGCGCTAATCTGTTTTTACGAAACACCGGCAGTTATCGGTTGAACTATTCTCAGCTTCCCCAGACTCAACATGGGAACATATATTTACCTAGAAATATGGTTGCGGAATATTCCCACCCATCAGCATAAGGGTCCCTTAGATGAAGTGGGAAACAGACTCCATTTGTTCCATAGAATCTTCCAAACTGTTCAGCAAGCATCAGTGGTGCCGTAGCAAGGATCGTACCGATAACCCACAGCACTATCAAAGATATCACAGCTATCTTAACCGATAGTCTATGCGTTGAGTAGGGGTAGACGATGGCAAGATAGCGTTCTAGGGAAACGTAAGTGAGAATAAAGATTGAGACTTCTGAAGATAACATGGCGACTGCACCGGTTATATGGCATCTCCAGCTACGTAGCCAGTCATAAGCGTGCATGTTGTAGGTGTCTCTGTATATGAGATCATGTGTGGCCACTGACAGCAAATAGATTCCCATCGTGAAATCTGCTCCTGCAACAGAAATATAAATGAGTTCCTAGAAGTATCAGTAAATCATTGAATGATTGAATTAATAAAATAAATCATTCACCCGGTGGAGTTGATTTCATTAATGACATCGGCTGACAGATTGCGCCGCATACCCGGGATCAGCGAGAGACTTATTGTCTTTGGCAAAGGCTCTCAATCGCTCTGCAGAGGTTTAATGCTGTCTGCTTTCATAGCTCTTTCAATCTTGTCGATCTCGAGAAACCTGGCCACGATTCATTCCATTGTGGATGAATCGTTTTTATTAAAACCACAGGACTGTTTACACTCAGTATGAACAATTTAAAGAAATCAATAAAATAAGTCATAATCATTCAATCTATCCATCAATCTTACAAATAAATGATTCAATCAATCAATCAACCAATCAGATAAATCATGATGTACGAGAAAAAGAAATAATATTGAATAAATTTACTGTAAATCGTACCTGCCAGGTTTTTGATGAGAAGAGAATGGGCCCTATTCTCCACCCTCACTACAATTCTGCCAAAAAGCACGAAGGCGTTTCCAAAGCACGTGCAGATAGCTATGGGCCATATGGCAACACGCAGCACACGAATCTCGAGTAGGTTTGTAAGAGATGAGATACCATCTGTGTGAGGCTTGCAGACACGTATTTGTGGAACATACTGACAATAGTCGTATGTGGAGAATGTTCTGTAATGAAATAGATACATAGAATAGATATAATATCCGTTTATTGCTCATACTGACAAAAGCAATGAGCTTCAAAAATTTGAGAGCAGTAATAATAACAAATAGTACAAACATCACACTACAGTTGTAAACAATTCACAGAACTTTATATGTATGCTGTTATAATGGCCTTACTTATATTAAACAAACTGTTAATTGAATCTGCTTGTTAATCCATATTCAATTGGCTAGGAATATTATACTTTTTTCAAGAGAATATTGTAAGAAATGCGTCAAAGATTAATTCATGAATTCAATTGTTTCATAAAAAGTTGAGGAGGTAACATAGACAGCGTCACAGTGAGAGAAGATGCCTATTCTACAGTTTCTGCAATGTTTCGTTCTAATAACATTATTTATCTTAAAACTCAAATCATATGTTTTATTTATTTTTATTAAAAATTATTTTACATCAGCTTCAAAGGTAAAGTCTGACCTAGACCTACATTTTTTCCAGTCGTGTGAATTTAGAAAACGTTGATCTAGAAATCGATCTTATTGAAATTCCGCTCAGATTTCTGAAAAACATAGAAATACTGAATAAAAGTACTTAATTTCAGAAATACATTGCCTTATAAAATAATTAACCTGAAAGGTAAAAGTTAAATTGTGTGCCATATTCGTTACCGAACGTTGGCGCGGAGCTGATCCCGATCCTGAGTGATTGCAGCACACAGGTGACATAGTCATTAATCCGACGATGAGGTCTCCAGCCCCACTCTATACAATCCAATTATGATAATTGGATCATATACGCCACACCTGTGGTAACCTTCGTAATCTTCCAACGTACTAATTGCTTCCAATTAACCGACCCCCGAGAGAGATGGAGGGCTTGGTTGGCCAGTTGTACATCTGAGATTTTACTGTCTGATTGCCTCGACCGGGAATCGAAACCCGGACCTAATGCGCTACAGTCGACACAAACTGGCCGACGCGCTAGCCAACTGAGCCATAGAGACGTAAGAAATTAACCTTAATTAATCATCTAAATAGTTTCATTCCCGTGTTAGGTCCGGGAAACATGAGAATACAGACCGTCCGAAAACTGCACCAATTCGTAAGAAACGACTAACAAAAGTGCGGTGAAGGCCAGAGCTGTCTGCGCTATTACTTTTTGAACTTAACATTTTGGTCACTCAAATTCCAGACTTGCAGAGGTCTTGCCTCTTCGGTTGCGGCATAAGGCAGGCTAGGCTACTCTACCCTTCACTGTTCACAGCGCTTCTGAGACTCAGTTAAGAGTGCTCTATATAAGTTGTTGTTTGATGGATTGAAACGTACCTAGCACAACAACTTACAGTCAAAAATCCATGAAGAAGAAAAACTTACAATTCTTTCAAGTGAGTCATATTAGAGTATTCTAGGAATGACAACTCCGTTAATGGATTGAATTCCAAATGTCTGAAACATAAATCTGTTTAGTTTAGAAAGTTCGTATATGAAATATAACAATAGAATACAAAATGAATATATAAATACTAACTAAATATCAAATATTTCTCATGTAGACTTATTTCCAAATACGTTCTGATAAACACAATGAGAGAGATTTTCTTGTAGTTGGAATCTGCGTCCCCAACAGTCAGTGAGAGGTGACGAAATGGATGTGAAACACCGATATATTGATTGACAGCTGGGACACAGTCAAAGCGGGAAAGAAAAGCAGGAATCAACAAAAGTTATTTTTTAAGTTGGAGGTGGCGAGAGTAGGTAGAGTAATAGTTATTTTTAATATTAATCTATAGCTGTAGAATAGATAGAAAAAATCGAGACGAAGAGACAACAGGAGAGTGATAGAGAGTTGGAGAGAGAGAGAGAGAGGGAGAGAGAGAGAGAGGGAGAGAGAGAGAGGGAGAGAGAGAGAGAGAGAAATGGATAGAGAGAGAAAGACGGGATACGGAAAATGTGGCTGCTTTGTGGCTCAAATGAGTGTGTCAACAGAATAGTAGAAATAAGAGATTTTGTACATACAGAGTGCTCATGAGAAGAGATTCAGTGAAGCTGTCAATAAGTAAATTGTGCAAGAGATTTTCTGATATATCTCTGAAAACATAGAAGCAACAACTATACATTGTTTGGTGTACCATCATGGTAATTATAAATGTACATATAACATAGCATATAAAATATAACATAGCATCATAAAACACATAGCATCATGATCATACCATATAACATAGCATCATACAACACAGCAATCAATCAATTAAAAATTAGCATTTATCGTCCGGTTCTTCACCAGATGGCCATGTCAGGGACGTCCAAAGCGGAATGTGCAATTACAAACTTGACATGGACAGATAATATAATTAGTTACTCTGGTGGCAGATTCATATTATTGCCATGTCTGTAAGTAGGCTAATAAATTATCAGTCGTAAACCTTTGGCAGAAACCTCTGACTGATTCTCTATTTAACAGTTGAAATATGATGTCAGAGGTGTTTAAAAAAATTAATAGCCAGGTACACATGAACATTCTATACACTTACAGCTCTTTTAGATTCGGCAGATGATGAAATGTTTCTGAAGAGATAAAACGAATTCTGTTTCTTCGTAATGATCTGGATAAATTAAGAGAATAAGTAAAAGTAAGTTCCGGTAAAATACAAATTATATCTACCTAATGTCAATTTGCAATCATTGCAAACATTCATATTGGGCATTTCTAATAACTAAATCTGAAAATATTTTTAATTAAGCTGTTGAATCCAAGATATTCATTCGTGCTTTCGTTAACTCAGTTTATTCATTAATCCACTCGTTCCATCATCCTATCCATTGTCTTTCACTCAATTACCACCCATGACAGGCCGCCAGTGGGGGTACCACGCCGCACTGTGCATGTATACACTATAATACATTAGTATAAAAATATTTATATACAAATATTTATTAGTATACAAATATTTATTTGAATTAAATTAAATTTATTTCACACGAATTAAATCGATGAAACATGTACCAAATACCGAATAATGCGAAATGTGACACAAAAGCCCAACGGTTCTTTCATAATCTGAGGATAAGCAGATACTTAAATTTGACAAAAGTTGCCCATGCTGCATGACGACCAATATGTATTTAATAATTTATTTTAATAATAATTATATCACCTTAAGCTCAATTCACAGAAAGAATACTCACAGAAGCTTCAGTTCATGCAGATTACAGAATAGATCTCCGGTGATAAATTCTATTTCATTGTACTCTAGTGATCTAAAAGTAACACAAAATGTGTAAAGCGTTGACCAATATAATATTATAATTCATTAAGCTTGTTGTGGAATGTAAGATCAGTGTTAGTGAGATGTTTTAGCAAGGTGCCCGTGTTGAGCCCGGGAACCTGAGAATAGATCAACCGAAAATGGCAATGTTTTTAATTGAGCCTACTTACGCAGATATTACACTGTTATTACAATCAAGGGTGAAGTTGTCTACCCGTGATTTATGTGCACTTGATCATTTGGTGGCTCAAATCCCACAATTGCATAAATTGTGCGATTACATTTTTACTACATTTTGGTGGCCCATGGTAGGCTAGGCTTCCGATTGTATGTGCGTAATAAACTAAGCAGAAAATAAACAGTAATCTTAGGCCTATACGCAATGCTACCCATTCAGTTGAAATAATATGAAAACAGGTAAATGAGGCAATCAATCATGAAAGGTACAGGAATTATTAGGTTCTTTAAAAGATAAATTAAAAGTATCAAAGTTGACACTTACAGCCAATATAATCCTGAAGGAAATGTCCCACATGGCGCTTCAGCCAATGTTAACTTGTTCTTATCCAGAGAACTAGAACAATGAGGAATTATAAATAATTACACTTCCTGATATTTGTCATGTTGATGTTATAATTAGGCCAATTTAAGTCAATTTGGGAAATACGTTCAACATAGGGCCTACGTAATAGAGACCTACAACGAATAACTTTTTTCGGAGTATTTCACACATGCCAAACTTAAAAATAATTCATTAAAATTTATTAACTAATTACACAATATTAAGAATGTCTCCATATGAATGCGATGGTTTTAGTTGATTACAATCCATTTATTCATATTTATTTAAATGTTATTGTTTAATTCATGTGATTTACTTAAAGCAATTCGGATATGTAATTCATACGCAAATAGAAATAGCGCTTTGAGATTAAAACTGACGGCGGGTGAAATAAAATGCGAACCATTGGTAACGGGTAAGTTGTATTATGTATCAACATTTACATAGCCTATCTGTGACATGCTATCTGTCTCATGTATTAATTAGTATTCATAGTTATTTGCCTGCTCAGGAGTATTTATATCATGTATATTTTGTTATGTATTGATTTCTATTGTGTAACATAGAAAAGTATAGAGATGACTTAGCATGATACACTGTATTAAACATTAAACATTAGGCCCTACAACCAAGGAGGTTATAATATAGCAAATAGAAAATTAATAGAATATCCTTGCCTGCAACAAAACTATAGTGGAAAATATCATCATGATTTAGTTGATATAAAATTAATCACTTACAGAAAGTGCAATTCATTTAGATCACCAAATATTCCGATCTCAAAGCCTCTCAGCTGATTGTCATTTAGGAACCTAAACATTAAATTTTTAATATTAGAATAGAAAATTCGTATGAAAATGTATGAATGAATTAAAATACCGTAGTTGTGTTTCCGTTTTTGCAGTGTTTCATAAATGAGAAGCTGATTATAATAAGATATTAAGATTTTATCAAATTAATACTTTTGGTCAAAATGAGATACGACGGCCTAGAGAATGCAATTATACTTGGAATGGAGAGGAAAAAATAGACATAGGCCTAGTTAGTCCGAGAATGAGGTGGTTGGATCGGGTGATAGATTTGCCTGGGTTGGGGCTGGATGACTGAAGGAGGAGGTACGACAGTGGGGGAGTTGGCGTATTTTCATCAGCAGCGTCGGCAGGAGTCTATCTAGACTCGAGGACAACTGTAAAAGGTAATATCATAGTACGACTTCATTATGAATATAAATCATAACATAATAAACCATTACTTTAACAAAGTGTTTCTCAAACTGACGGGGTCGCGACCCAGTAAAAATATAAAAGTTTGGTCGCGACCCACCATGCATTTTTATATGGATCTATTATAGGCTATTTAGTGAAATCATAAATGAGTAACTTGTTAAGCCTTACAAAATGAGATGTATGTGAAAAGGTGTAAATCTTCATAGGCATACAAAAATAAGAGTTTTCTCCATATAGGCTTGTACTACAATAATTATATTTAAAAAAGTATTTTAGCCAGACCTCGGCGACGCACATGAAAGGAGTCGACGACCCACTTGTGGGTCGCGAACCACAGTTTGAGAAACACTGCTTTAAATATCTAGTAAATTGGAAAGTAGAAATTTCCCATATACTAGAATTATTAATATTAGGGCAATACAGCATTACAATCAATGATTAAACGATAGATTTAACTAACAGAAATTCCAGGTTTTGTAGTCCAGCCAGTGTGTCCTGACCCAGATGACTTATGTTATTTCCCATAATTGATCTGTAAAACATTAAATAAAATCAATAATTGCACTCAATAGACATTAAGGAAACGTTGTATAACATTCTTAAACTGTATATTTTACAGTTTTGTACATTGTGTAACATATTTAGTTATTTACTGTATGTTGTAAATCTTGTGATGATATTTCTTTATTTCTTTATTTCTTTCTTTCTTTCTTTCTTTCTTTTATTTCTTTCTTTCTTCCTTTCTTTCTTTCTTTCTTCAGGTGTCATGTACGATCCGGGCATCGTCGGTCATGGTGTACTTGTCATCTCTGTCTCTTGCTTTTTTGATCATTGTTAATTCTTTAATGACCAGCCAATAACTGAAGCTCTTTGAATAGGTAACTCCTTATTTTCATCTGTAATACTTTATTCAATCTTTCCGTTTATGCTTTAACATTTCATTGTTTCGGAGGGCATTCGGGCACATGCATTTCGGGCAGAGTCCAGAGAATAGATTATATTTCGTGAAACATTTGCAAATAAATATCGTGCGATGTTGTGATAAATGAATGAATAAATAAATGCTAGTGCTCAAGCAATTATAATCAGTCAATTCAATTTAAAATCCATTTCATCCTCTGACAAACACATCAGTAACACAAAACCCAAAATAATGTAGGCCTACATCTCCGTTCGCCAAGACTGAGCCATCACATCGGCCTATAATGCTGAAGCCGAATTAACGTCAGTTTCGAGGACTGACGTCTATATCAGTGACGTGCAAGTCCTGGGATTCGAACCATTAACCTATAAAACCCAAGTCGGAAACTCAACCGATGAATTCCGATCACTCAATTTGTGAAAGATAAAAGTTAAATTATACTTACAGGAGATTTAGAGAATGTAGACCATTAAATACGTGCTCGCCGATTTCTTCGATTTCGTTATTATCTAGAAACCTGAAAATCATTAAAATTAAATCACATTTATATTACCTCTAAAATATTTCTGCTTTTATTTAATTTAATCTATGCAGTGACTATGATTCTAACTACCTCATAGTGGTAGTCATCGGTTGTCAGCGGTAGTCAGCGCACAGATTAATAATAAGAAATGAGAAAATATTATTAGTGCTATTTCAAATATGAATAAAGTAGCCCTGCTGACCAAGTTAGCCCCACGTGATAGTACTTTCATGCATGCAGTAAAACTTAAACAAAATAATGATCAAAGCATACACGGTTACAATTAACGTTTTTATATAAACTATTGCAATGTGAGTAGTTTAGAATACGGGATTATACTACCAGTATGACGTTCTGGAACGAGCACCTTTTAAAACCAATTTATTCTACTATTTTTGCCTCGCTCCTCTTGCTCGCTCGTCAAAATATTAGA
>JAQFZF010004680.1:0-10401 GCA_034695365.1 Enchytraeus norvegicus
TGAGGTTAACAAGATAGTACAGTCATGGTTTCATATCATGGAATTTTATTTGCATTTCAATCAAAATGCAAAAACACAATTTCACTTTCCTGCCGGGGCACCAGCCGGGGGACGGCCATCTACAGTCGGGGCATGCGACCCAGCTTGGCCCGGCTTGGCGTCGCCACTGAGGGGTCGAAAGGGCAATTGTGCAAAATATGATCAATTTTCAAAACCGGGTTGGCCGTGGCTTCTCCCGGCTACCCCTCAAATTGAGGGGAATCCCTCAACTTGAGGGTGCACAGGGCCTTATCCCCCGCCCCTCCTCATTTCGAGTTGGCATGCTCCATCCCCTTCCGCCCCATAAATCCGAAGTGTACTCGTATCTAAACGCATCTTGATAGGCTGCATGCATAGTAGGCTAGTGGCTGAGCCAGAGGGGGCAATCGATTAGCCCCCCTCCCCACCCCGCTGCAAGTAAAAGCAATCAGCTTGTGTGATTTTTACTTGTTCCTGGTACAAAAATACTTGAAATTTGGTCTTTTAAGGTAATTGATTGCAACATTTGAAATTTTCTGGTATATTCGCCTCTCCCTAGAAAATTTCCTGTATCCGTCCCTGAAATATAGATGCTATAATAGCATTTAAGCTATCTAACTTGAATCTAGACATCTAGACACTTTAGACCTACATGTGATATTGTCAATGTGACCATTGACCAACCATGTAGTTGAAATGCAAAAAATGTACAATATGTTAAAAGAAATTATCTTTCAGGGGGGAGGGCGCCAATTGGCCGACCAGGGGGCACGGGGGCTCGCCCCGTGCCTGTAGCTGGATCCGCCACTGTATTAAATATTAATATTATATATCAGTAGCCTACTTCTATGCATAAAAACATAGAGCACTATGGAACCAAAGCCAATCAATAAGAAAAAGTCATTTAAACGGTAAAAATCCAATATTCAAAAGCAATTCATTCAAGGATGAGGTTAGTGTCATTAATTATAGCGGCGTCCCGAGAAACTTTTTTAGGTTAGGGGACGAGTTAAATTTAATGATGATATTTTTGCGCTTTAATTGGTAGGCCGAATAGGCCTATATATACGTCGTCTAGGTGTTTGATGATGCAGACTGGAGATATTTAGACCTCTAGCCTCCCTAGGTCTACTATGGAATAATATATATGGGCTATGGAAACAGACTGTGAATCTTTTGATAATTATTTGTCAGGTAGGGGTGACATAATTTATGGTAGAAAGACAGATACAGTTAGTATCATATAATGTTTCAACCGACAGCTATTAAGGACCGACAACTGCATGTGTTTCGACAAACACAGATACTGGAGTGAACTTTAGTCTGGGCCACAGCTAAGATGGCTTCTGTGTACTTGACCAATTGGTCGCTCAAATTCCAGACTTGCGGATGCCTTTTCACATGTGTGTGGCTTATGGCAGGTAAGACAATACAGCTCTAATTTCCTTCACTGTTCCAGAAAGCGCCTCTGAGGTATCTAATATATAGATCGAGGCGCTATAAAAATTCTATTGTATTGTATTGATATCTAGGCCCCTATAATTATATAGTCTATCTCTGGGCAACCCATCTCTAAAACTTTCAAAGTCAAACCAGAAATAAGAACCACTGTATATAGGCTATATCTGTCAGTATCCTTTGTGGTATGGCAGCCTATTAGAGATGAACCGTGTTGGAAAGAGGTAAGCTGAGACAAAAGGACCAGTGTCAGGGCAGACAGAGAAAGGACTATAGTAGTCATGAATCAAAGCACCACAACCAACTAGATCTCTGTATGACTGGAATTTGATTGACCAATTGGATAAACATAGTTTCTCTCTCTCTTTCAATTACACAGAAAAAATTGCCACATAGCTGTGAACTCTCCACTACCGTTTCTATAGTGCTTTGGTCGAGGCTTATGAACACGTGCAATTGTCAGTGAGATTAATTCTCAATTTTCCTGAACCCACTCGGTACTAAAGGAGGGCTGAGCCCCTACCAGTGGGGTAGGCCAAGGACGCATGCCCACACTGGAGGCGGGGGAGGGGAGGAGGGGAGGTAAGAGGCTTCCCGTGTTGATTCCGGGAATCTTGAGAATTACGACCAACCGAAAACTGCACATGTCGTAAGAGGCGACTAACGCGGATGCCTCAGTGAAGGGAAGATTGGTCTTCTATCTTTTACTGTTCAAAAGCGCTTCTGAGACTTGAGTTAAGAGTACGCTATATTAAAGCTTCTGATTGATTGATAAGAAGTAGGCTACCGATTTTGTGTGAGCTAATCTTTCGTGCATAGAGGTGACCATATTATGCATCGCATGCGCTGGAGCATGACATTGTGCTCTACAGCATTGGCCTAGACCTGCACTGCATCCGACTGCATGTTAACTTTCTGCATGCGAGAATTGCTGGCACAGAAAATAATGCAGATATAGCATAGGTGTTATGAACATTGTGGTGTTTTGTTGAGAGGTTCGACTGTTGCTCGAGGAAATAATTTCTCCCATTTTCATTACTTTTTATCATTTAGAGTTAGGGTTAGGGGTGGGGAATGGTTGTAACTAGTGTTTCTTTAAAAAAATTGTATATTCTTTCAGATTTTAATTATTTTCTGTGTTATTTTCTGCGCCAGCAATTCTCACGTGCAGAAAGTTAATATGCCACCAGGCCTGTGAAGCATAAGTAATGGTTGGAAATAATACTGCTCTGCATACATTATGCAGGGCAGTTCCAGTAAGAGCATGGGTCTTTAGGGCCTTCAATGCATATAATTGTTGATGTGCTTGACTAACTTTCAGCGAAACATGCTCTCTGAAAGTTAGCAGCTCGTCTATTGTCACTCCCAGGAAGTTCAATTGCTTAACACGCTGAACCCCAATTATAGGATCAGGAATATTATTTTTCATTGTGTGCCTACTTTTAAAGACAATGATTCGACAAGGATACAAAGACAATACATTCGGTTCATCAACAATCAATTTATCTATCAATTAGAAACTTTTATATAGCGCACTCTTAACAATGTCTCAGAAGCGCTTTTGAACAGTGAAGGATACAGTCGTATAACCTAGCATATGCCACAGCCAATGTGGCAAGATTATGCAAATCTGGAATTTGAACGACCAAGAAGTCAAGAACACAGTCATGGCGCAGACCACTCACCGCTTCATTGCAGCATCTGCGTTAGTCGCCTCTTACGACACGTGCAGTTTTCAGTTGGTTTTAATTTCCCAGTTTTCCGGAACCAAAACGGATAAGACGATATCATGGACGTCTCAGACGTCATATATCCCACCAGCTGGGCAATCAATCAATCCATCAATGAGGATTTAACGTCCGGTTCCTCACCAGAAGGCGATGTCAGGGACGTCACAGACTTAACTGGTCCGCTCGAACTTAACTATATGCACGGTGAACACATAATTATGCTAACAGAGAAAATGGTCAAATACTTTGCATGTCTCCCAGGCCAAAAAAATTATATTCTTAATTAAATAACTATGATATTGCAACATCAATTCTGTGATTACTTTAGTGGTCTATGAAAGGCTCTTTCCGGATAGTTTGCTAATGAGATTGTGAAGGATTAAGAAGGATTTGTACGGTCCTTGAAGCCCTTAAGTATTTCTTGATTGCCATTTGTTTCCTTAGTCTACGATTGTACCCCGTACACAATACAAAATAAAGGCAAGAAAATCTGAAATTGAAATATGTGAAAGTGGTTTAAGATAAAATATCGTAGGATTAGAACTTCCAGAGTCCTGATGTTATAATGGAGAGAGATAGGATATTTTTCTATACACAGTGTTGCTATCTCTCTCTCTCTCTCTCTCTCTCTCTCTCTCTCTCTCTCTCTCTCTCTCACTGCTCAACGGTAGTTCCATGGCATATAATTGCATAGTTAACACGCCATAATCTCATGGAGACAATATTTTGTTTTCTGAGGGGTCGCCTTAACCAGTGACTGCGTTAGTCGGCTTCTACGGATCACGTGCAGCTTTCGGTTTAGGGTTATAAATTGTTATGCTTGCCTGATCCAACACGGCGAAAATTAAAATCAAATTTAGACGGGTATAGTATAGACTCAGAAGCAAAATTGTCTCAAGAAAATGGCATACTAATTCTACAATTGTATGCCATGGACCTGCAGTTAGGCAGTGCACTGAGTGAGGGAGAGAGAGAGAGCTAGAGGGAGAGAGAGAGAGCTAGAGAGAGAGAGAGAGAGCTAGAGAGAGTGAGAGAGTGAGAGAGTGAGAGAGAGAGTATAGATGTGTTTAGTGTAATGTTTGTTTACGGTTTGGTTCTGACCTATTACAATTATCTGGAAAAATAGCTCTACCGTGGTCCTTATATAATAATATAAATAATATATTCAGCAATATTTTTGTAAAATCGGCGGATCATATCGTTTTTCACCACATCAGAATAAGTACAAATATAGCATAATATCTACCACATTTTGACGTCAATTTTTGGTTCAGTCTCTCTCTGTTTCTGTCTCTCTATCTCTCTCTTTCTCTTACTCTCTCTCTCTCTTTCACTCACTCTATCTCCCCCCGCTCTCTCTCTCTCTATCTCTCTCTCTCTCTCTTCCTCAAGCCTATAGTTTTTCACTTGCTCCCCGATGAATGTATATTTTATCCCGGCTTGTATATATTGTAATACAGTGATTGATTGATACACTATAGAACATATTGACTAACCCGTCGATTCGTCTTGTTCCATACAAGATCGATCACTTTGTCTAAGCTGCTAAATCTTTTTTCATACATCTCCTCATACTTGAAATATCCCCCTATAGTTGAAAGCTTCCCGTGTTGGATCCGGCATACATAGGAATAGACCAAGCGAAACCTGTACATGTTTCGTAAAAGTCGACTAACGTAAATATTTTCATACTGAGGAAGGCAACGGGAAACCACCTCTGTAGTCAGAACATATATTCGCAAGAAATAGGTTACATTTTATGTGTTAAAGGCATGGCCCTTTTGATGGGATAACTTGATGATCGATGGAATGCTCATTACTGTGCGCGACAGCAGACTGTGTTTCAGAATATATACCTTGGACCTACCATTTAGCAGTGCACTATAAAGAGACATACACATATTGTTCAGGCTGAATTACGTAGTCGGTCGCACGCTTACTCGATAAGCAGGAAGTCACTGGTTTGATTCCCAACCGGGCCCGTCTCTGACAGTATCCTTCCATAATGAAACACTCGTTAAACTTAGCTTTTAATTTAGCATTAAAGACAAACTCTTGGTTAAACTTGGTACTTCCTCAGCAAGATCAGGAACAGTCAAGTTGAGGATTTGAACTGTAAGCATTTTGATCAGCTGTTGACATGCTTAGGTAATGTGACGCGCAGCTATTTGATTACATAAAAACTCTAAAGCGCTTCTGAGACATTGATAACAAGATACTTTGATTGATTGATAAAAAAATTTCATGCTTAATATTTTGCCGTCAACAAATAAAAACTAGTCTAAATGAATGATAAATATAAATGGGTGCTGAGATAGTTTCTGGATGCATTCCTCGTCACGTTGGTTATCTGCGTTACAATATCGTACAGGTAACCGGTGAAATTTGTTAAAGTTATCCGAGACATCACTGATAGATACTATCTCTCTCAGTGTACTGCTTAATGGCAGGTCCATGGCATTTAGCGTTTCCATACCTGTTTATTCTCAGTTTTTCTTTTCAGATCCATATAATGATCCATTCATCACATCATCCAACATCCCTATTCTTGTTCTTTCTTTGACTCTCTTTCCAACCATTCACCCTCTAGTACTTCCTTCAGCAAACCCTTCCCCCTTAAAACATGACCAATCCAACTCTTGTTTCTGTTTCTTAACATGTTCATTAGATGTCTTTGTACTCGAACTCTTCTCAGGACTTCTTCATTTGTAATTTTATCAGATTATTTTATTCAATAAGCTTACATAATATATATTAATACATTGCGTTTCTGACATCATCGTAAAGTTAACGAGGTACCGGATGTTGAAACTTTATTATCAATATTATTATTAGTAATATTTTCATGAATTCTATCTATCCAGTGCTCCGCCACATGGAAGGTCCAAGGCAAAAATTCATACACACAATCAACTATCTCGCTCTTTAATGAGCACACCATCGACCAACCTAATAAGTCTGTCTCATTACAAAGGGTGAAGCCTTTTCCATACCTAAAATGTTGCCTTTGTTCAAGGAAAAGATAGGTTTCTGAGGTGATTTTTCATGGCCTTCCTCAGTATCTGCGTTAGTCGGCTCTTACGATATACGTGCAGTTATCAGGTGGACTATTCTCAAATATCCCGGACCCAACACGGAGCTATTATGAACTATGGAGAAGTACAATTTCGGCGCTATCAAAGTTAGAGGTATTCGTAGAGTGGTAAAAAATAATAAAGACATAAAAAAGCAACTGAGAAAAGAAATTATCATGTGTGCTTGTCATGTGTGCAAAAATATGAGAAAAAGAATCAGTTATGTGGTATGAATGTCTGTCTACTCATCCCGATTGAGACATCCCTGACATCGCCATGGGTAAGAAACCGGAAGTTGAATCCTCATTGTTTGATTGATTGTGCGTATGTGTAACGGGCCTGACGGCAACTTTAATGTTATAAATGTACTTATTATGATTAATTATGTTTATTTGATTTTAGAAGATACACCATGTTGGAGGATGGATTGATAGAGCGGTGGCTCAAGCTGAGAGGGCGTGGCATTGTTGACTGTAGCAGAGTGTATCTGTCCACAGTGAGACAGTGGAAGCACTTCGGTGCTACTCTCTATCTCGCTCAGGTACTCATATCTACTCAAATTGGTACTTTATTACTAGATTCTGTTGCCACTGCGGTTTGTGTACAATGAATCCTTCATACTGAAGTATTTCATTGTATTTAGTTTAGTTAGTTTTTACAACAGTATATTTTCACACATGACATATATACAGTATATGTATATGTAGTTTCCTTTCTTAGTTACTGTTTTAGTAATATCTATGAATACTGCAGTGCTCATTTATGTTCGTGGTACCTAATGACTAAAAGACAGAAAGTATTGATGTGTGCTTACTCGTCATATGGTGATACTAGGAAACAGAATCTTTTGCGTGAACATTACTGGCAATCTTTATCAATTTCTTGCAAATAGTTGCAGAATAAGTGTATTATATTTGACAGGTGAAGGAAAGTTTAGTGACTGAGACCAGGGACTCAATGCTGAGAGATGCCAGGGTGTGGTTGGCTGTGGGCGAACATGGCTTGTCTGTTCTACACCATAAGTCACTTGTGAGTATTCTACTGGGATGTAATAATGTATTAAATTTTTTATGTAAGATTGTAGGTGTATGTAACCATATGATCGTAACGTTTTACATTGGAAGCTGAAATCCCTATAATTCGAGATTTTGCTGCGTCCTTATCTTTAAAATTAATGTAAACAAATGTGTATCATTCTTTAAACAGTCTATGAAAGAATATTGCATTTGACATCAATGGCGGATCTAGACATTTTTAAGGAGGGGGGGAACTTTTTTATCCTACTTTTTAATCGAAGGGGAGGCAAGTCTAGGTCGATCAGGGCGGGGCCTAATTGTCCAAAATTGGTATTTTAATGGGTCAGTTGTAATAGTTTTCAAATTGAGGGCGCCATGACCCCACCCGGCTCCCTCAGGTCGAAGAGGTTGGGCCAGGAGTTACATCTCTCTCTCTCTCTCTCTCTCTCTCTCTCTCTCTCTTTCTCTATCTCTCTTGTGTACTGCCAAATGGCAGGTCCAAGGTACATATTCTGAAACACAGTTTGCTATCCAACTCACTCCATCGATCCTGAAATTGATCCCATCAAACAAGGCAATGCCTTTTCCACACC
Source organism: Enchytraeus norvegicus (assembly GCA_034695365.1). NCBI lineage: Eukaryota > Metazoa > Annelida > Clitellata > Enchytraeida > Enchytraeidae > Enchytraeus > Enchytraeus norvegicus. The sequence continues at coordinate 7,890 of JAQFZF010004680.1, forward strand.
TAAAATGTAACCTTTTTCTTGGGAAGATATATTCTGACTTCCGAGGTAGTTTCCTGTTGCCTTCCTCAGTATGAAAATATCTGCGTTAGTCGGCTTTTACGAAACATGTGTAGTTTTCAGTTGGTCTATTCTCAACTTTCCCGGATCCAACACGGGAATTTATTAAATTGTATTAATACTGTTGCTACTGCTATTAACAATACAGCCAACTGACTATAAATGATATCAAGGTTGTTATCCATAAACTGGTGCGTCCGATTAAATCAACACATTTATGACTAGGAGTACTGCAATTACATAGGCCTGCACAAATTAACGGCGTATGACAAAATTATGGTTCGAAAAACATCATATTCATATGTATATATTTAAAAATCAAGCAGGAGCGATTGTCGGGAGCCGGGAGAGGGAGGAGGGAGGGGGGGAGGTATAGCCCCTCGAGGCGAGGGGTCGGCACTGTCCCATCCGCCTTGACCCCTCGATTTTTAATTTGTGAAAAAGTGTGCATTCAATTCGCATCTTTTGCTTATTTTGTGACCCCTCGATTTCACCTAGTTCCACTCCATTAACCTATCCCTCGATAAAAATGCACAAACTTGCCTCCCCCCATGAAAAAAATCCAAGATCCGCCACTGATATGTCAAGTTGTTTTAGGCCTTGAACCAGCAACGTTAGTTTAAAATGACTATACAAAATGATATCTAGTACTTTTGTACTAGATATCATTTTGTTCACAAGTTTTGTAACTTTTGAACTTATGTTTAATTTATAAATTTCTTGACACTAAACTGGCCTATCATAGGTAACAGTTACTAATAATAATTTATTGTTTCCTTATCCTATGTACTGTTTCCCATATATACAGGGTGATTTTTACAAATACCCCCAACCAGCGAAATCTGAATAACTTTGTCAAAACTCAAGATATTCAAAAATATTGTACAGACTCCTAGAGGAGGTTTTTGGATATCTAGTCTCCAAATTTGGTCATAAAATATTGATAATAAATAAGTTACAGAGTTTCTACGAAAAAGTTCAAAAATACATCTTAATATAGCTTATTCAAATAGCACATTGTACAACATGGATCGAACAACATAGTCCGGAGTTCGGCAAGAAGGATGAGTGGCCACCAAATTCGCCTGACCTCAATCCTCTCGACTACCACGTCTGAGGCGCTGTTATTGAGCTTACATCGTGTACCAGTCTACAACCAACTAGCAAGGCTGAACTCAAGACTGTGCTCCAGAGGAAATGTTGGAAAACTTTCCACAAGAGACTATCGACCTGGCTGTGCAAGCATTCTGGAAGAGGCTACAGGCGTGGATTTGAACAGATGGCGGTCTGTTTGCACACGCGCTAAAGTAGAATCTGCAGAATCAACAAACGGCCCTTTTCCGGACCCAAAATTAGTCCTAAATTCAAACAGAAATGACTGCATGTTGAATAAGCTTTGTAAAAAAAATTTTCGTAGAAACTTTGTAACTATTTTAATAATTGATATTATTTACCAAATTTGGATGATGGATGTCAAAAAACCTCCTCTAGAAGTCTATAAAATATTATATATATATATATCTTGAGTTTGACAAAGTTATTGAGATTTCGCTGATGGGGGGTCATTTTAAAACTCACTCTGTATATTTCCGTACTGATATTTTCATACTGGGGAAGTCAACGGGATACCACCTCGGAAGTTCAAAACCAAGTGAAGACCCGAATTGTATGCCTTTGAAAGCTACTTTACTCTCCATTGCTATAAAAGCAAGTAGTCGGTGTACATTTACCAAGACATCCCCTAACAATTGCATCTAGCTAAGCCGAATTTGGAAACGTATCCCAGCTAGCGCGCCATTTGACGAGATCAATATCAAACGCTATTATAATTATCATTGCTACAAGACGACAATCAGTGGTCAAAGTGAGCCGGAACGCACCGGAACGTCGTTCAGGCTGTCTCTGCCGAGCGTTCCGGCTACTTTGCAGAGCGTTCCGGCTGCTCTGACTGGGTGTTTAAATGTAGCGTTCCGCCTGCTAACTCAAACCACTTTGACTACTGCTTGCAATGTTGCTCAATTATAGCCCGTACGGTATTTTATTTAGCCTACATTTAATTGACAAATATAATGAATTGAAACGTCTAACTGCGAAGGAAGGCCTTACTCGTTCTTTATATATAATACAACCGTATATGACGTCTCTGACACCGCCTTTAGGAGATGACAAGGCCATTGATTGATGCATGGGATACTAATAAAGCATTAAGTTTCTCAGACATTTTATTCATGAAAAGCACCAGTCTGATATAGGCCAGACATAATCGTAGAAAAAAGTGTTTACATAAAATTTGAAAATTGCAATTTTTAAATTAAACTGGACCTACCTATTTACTTATATTTTGCACATCCACATAAAGCTCAGGAAAAACCTATTGCGAAATATATGATATAAACAACACAAAGAAAATGCAGTGTGCCAATTAGATAATTTCACGGGGGGGGGGGGGTTAGGG
>JAQFZF010004681.1:0-10401 GCA_034695365.1 Enchytraeus norvegicus
TTGGGACGTCCCTGACATCGCCTTCGGGTGAGGAACCGGACGTTAAATCCTCATTGATTGATTGATTGATTGATTAACCGATTGATTGATTAACTAATTGATTGATTAATTGATTGATGGATTCATTCGCTCGTTTCAGATACCCTGTTCACCAGTGTCCTTCTATGACCCACCCTATCACGTGGGCTCCACCCCCTATGATCCCATCTTCTCCACTCTGTCAGTGACATGGGACTACGTCATACCTCTTTCATTGGTCCTCTACTGGAACTTTAGACTTTATAGGGAGGTCCGCAAGAGAACAACTGGAGTAAGTTTAATTAATCATATTTTATTTTTGTATATAATATATATTTTTTCTCTTTCTTCAGTGTTATATTTTTAAACCCGTGTTGGTGAACTGATTAGTAGGGATATATATGCTGTTTGGACGTCTCTGACATCATCGCTGGATGAGGAAACGGACATTAAGCCATTATTATTGTTATCTTTGTTACGAAAACTATTTTATGTTAATTAAAATATATTAATTTAAAGAATAACTATTATTAAGACTCAAATGAAAAGCACCCACAAGGATATGAAAGTAGAAGCCGCATATATGCAGTAAATGTTACATTAAATTAAAAGCTTGTGTACCTAACAATGTGTAATGTGTATGGGCTCCAACACTTTGGAAGAGAATGGATATTATTGGATAAGATGAAACAATCAATCTGCAAATAACTAAATACGCAGATCGGTAGTTACTTAAAAAATGCATGGGCATGTCTTAATTAATATATAATTCAAAAGTGTATCGAATGAAAAAGAAATTTAATTTACTTAGAGATCCTTCTTGGCAATCAATCATATTGTCTATGATTTTAAAACACTGCAATATATGGTATTTGTGGGTAATTTCGAGGAGGAGACCACTGTAACAGAGAGTAGAATCTCGGATTTACGCTAGATCAGAACTGACTTTTTGCTTCTATATTTCCAAATGTCAAACGCACGTATTTACAGGGTTTCCTTTTTTAGTTTCTTTGGTATTCTTTGTAGTCTTCGATCCCACTGGTTAATCGTACCGTTGCCGTAAAAAGCGTACCATGCAGCAAGCGCCGATACACGATTAAGCAGTACCGGTGTCGCTATTATTTTCTGTAGTCTCTGGATTTGAACCAACGACTCACTACGCTTACCACTAAACTACCGCCACCGACTTCATCTGGTAGTCTAAACAATATTCTACAAGTGCAATAGGCCTATAGCAGCATTAATAAGGATTAAAATAGTGTATTTCATCTTTTGCATTCTTAAAATCATTCATTTGTTCTTTTATCTTTTCGATTACAACAGGAAATACACTTTCAGGAAACGACTACGGACACGGTAAATAACTCCCTTCCAGATGCTGAAGGAAATAAGGCTTGTAAAGGTCATCTGCCGTTCATCAAAGTCCACAATCAAGTTGGGGTCGCAACTCCCACTGCTTTACAATTGGCGCCAAATACTTCAAATTTTACTATGTCGCAAACGCTAAGCGTTAGATGCAATACAATGAACTACGAAGTGGATTGCGATGTTAATAAAGATAGTAGCAGCAGAGCTGCCGAGCAAACAGAAATAAAAAAATCTGTCCCATCCACTTTATCAAAAACTAAAACATTAGTTACAGATGAACAAGATGTACATGACAAACGTACAACTAAGTTTGTAAGTGCGGCGTCAACAACTATTGTTTATACGACTTCTGATGAATGCGGTTCCCCAACCTTTATTAACGGAATGAATGCTGCTACATCTGATGCCCATCATCTAAATAAAATTTCCAATAGTTCAAAGGCCAGTTCAAGAACGCTCAATAATGTTTCTTCTTCGACTGATTTCCAGATAGTCACTTCTGAGGCAAGTGCTGTTATGCGAAATAAAGCTCTAACTTCAAATGCAGATTTTAAAGTTACCTTTGGCGCATCTACAAGCACCATGCAGGATGAATCTTTATCTGGCGCAGCAGGTGAAATAATTAATCATACTGGTGCAATGGTAGTTACCACGTTAGAGTCGGGACCAAGCATGGGTGATAGCATCAGCTATGCTACTGGTAAGAAAGTCCCAAATGAAAATACAGAAGATTTAGTTACTGTGGCTTCAATCTGCTGCACGAAAACCTATGGAACTAAAACGAAGAGCGACATAGATGATCTAAAATGTGTAGCCAGTGTGACCAAAGTGAGCACAAACAACTTATCCAAGTTTATTTCATCCGAACCAACATATGCGTTCAGTGAGACCGCCGCAAGTGGATCTGCACCGATTATGACTCTAACTACACATATTGTCTTGGATCAAAACGGTGGATCTGCAGGAACCACGGTCAGTACTGCATCCTACAATGATATAGAAAGTGCTTTACCAGCCATTGCTTCACCCAGTCATTCTGCTACGGCTGACAAAATTGACGTATTTACTCGGCTGACTGTATCGGGACTTCGAACGAAAATAAAAGTAACAAAACGTCGCAATATATTTTCCACAAATCGCAGAAGGGTTAGAGGTAAAAAAAGAAACGGAGTTAAACTAAACAGTGGAAATGCTCTGAATGGTGATGTAGCAGGAAAGAGGAGACAATTAGAGAGACCAGAAGATCACAGAGGAAGAACTGGAATAAGCCCCGCGATAAAAAGACGAAAAGAAACTGAAGTTGTTGGCAGTAATATGGATATATCGAACCAATCAGCAACGTACAAACATGATTCACGAGTCCCTTTAGAATCTTCTAATTCTGAATCCAGGAATAAGAGCAGAGGTGCTGCACAATTTCAAGACAATGAAAAGAACAATGACACAACTGAGTTACACAATATTCTTCAATGGATGAAGCAAAATCACAATAAAAAGAAACAATTTAACGAAAGTGACGAATCGGTTAATTCTAATGTAAGGAAAGTGGCGTATAAGAAATCTGAGAGACCCACTGAGTCTACCTTTTCTCAACAAAAAATATTCTGCCCTAACGCTAACAATAATTCTAAAGAAAACGCCGCTAAGGAAAATAATTTTGTTGAGAGGATGGTTACACTGAAAGACGATAAATTTTCAGGAGTGATTCAGGAAAATTATGATGGTGCAAAAATAACATCTTGTGCAGAACCTGAAAACAGTATAATTCTATCAGCGACGAAACTGATTAAAATTCCATCAATGCTATCCGCAAGTAGACAAGAAACAGTAGAAACGAACGGTAACTGTTATGGAATAGATTCAGAGCCAAGTAATTCAATTAAAGTTCCTATGATGCGATCGTCCTTTAAAATGAGTAGCGCTGAAGCTAACGAAGTGAAAGTCAAATCGAGAAGTAAGCAGACAAAGAAAGGTCTAAAAGATAAAAATGACGTAATACCTCCCACTCCAATTCCAATTGTTGTCACTGATTGCAGCAGTAATGACCCTTTTCAAAATTCTAAAGCTGAACTCAATTTAGTTATACCCGAGAGCTCTCATATGATTGAGGGAAATATTGCTTCACAGACTGGTGATAATCTTGGGGTGGAACTGAGAAATACAAGCAAAACGTCATCAGATTCAAAGCCTGCCAGTATGTTCCAAAGAATTTCTGGATGGTTCAAAAAGTTAAGTCCACGAGTACATTCAGAGCAGGAAATGAATCCCACTGGAACAGAATTAAGACGATTACCAAGGCAAAATGAAGCAGATCCACCAGCTTCAGAATGCAGTCAATTTTCCGATGATATTGACGAATTAATTGATAAAATTAACAACAAAAATATTCAAGATATGGATAGCGATCATAGTAAATATTCCGATAACGTCATTGGAGGTGAGAAACTTAAAAGTATTTCTAGTAACAATAAGATTAAGAGGCTTACAAGTTCTAAAAAATATCGGTCATCTTCTGCAAGATCGTCCAAAGTAATTATCTCCAAGAAAATTGGCACAAACTCCTTGATTCAAAATGGTGATTCGGATGACATTAGTAATATCTCGAAGCAGGTACAAATCTCCAATGCATCTGCCATAGCGAAGTCTTCAAAAAACTATGAGGCTGAAGCAGGAGTCCATATAAAGGAAGCTGATTCGACTGATACAATTTTTACCAGTAGTTCTCCAGTTGTCACGGGCACTGCAGCAACATGTTCTACTTCTGCCGCAACTACTGTAGCAACCACTTTCTCTAACAGCGCCTCAAAGGCAGAAAGAACTACCCGTCAGAAAGCTGTACAATCCGCATCTAGTACTGCGAGCAATAAACTTTCTCGTAATACTTTTAGAGACATAGGAGGAAAAGCTACCTCAGTTACTCATAGAATTGTCGATTTGGAACGTGCTGAGGATGGTAATTCAGCAGCATTTGCTACGGCAACAAAACTTGTTGCAGTAGAATCAACTGAGATAGAAGATTTGGCAAAGTTCACTGGTGCAACGGGTTTAACGGGTTTAACTACAACAGCAAAAGCAGGTACATCAATGGCAACAGCTGGTACGACAACATCAGCATACGCATTCGATCAAATAGTTACACAATCAGCAACATCAAGCACGCGAGCAGCAACGCCATCGACAGCTACTGCAATGAAAATTTCAACACCCACTGCAACAATAACAACTGATGTAATCGCTCTAACAGCAACAACAACAACAACATTACCACCGGTAGAACTTACAATACCTGTCGCTTCAGCACATACCATTTCACCACAGTCAATACTAAGAACAAGAAGATACCGGAAAGCCACCGCAGTTCTTGTACTGGCTGCCAGCCAAATGGTGATATTTCGAACACCCTATGCTGTGGCGCGGCTGGTGGCAGGTTATGGGGGTAGGGCATATATAAGTGATGCAGCCTATCAGACGGCATTTTGGCTCTGTTGGGGTATTGCCCTGGTCAACCCTTTCCTATTCGCCATTGTTAGCCAACCGTTTCGTGAATACTGCAAGGGGCTGGTAACAGATGCTAGATGTAACATGTGTCATCTGTGCAGCTGGTTTCACCCCGGACCAAAATCGTTTATCTAACGAACCATATCTGTAGCATCTAGCGATCGGTTTACATCAATGGATCAATCATCTGATCAATCAACTGATCAAGAGATCAATCAATTCATCAAACTATCAATCAAATGATCAATCGATCTATAACTAAGCAATAAATCAATCAACTGATCAATCAACTTATCAAACGGTATTCTGTTAATTAGTTAGCTGACAGAAAAGACAAGAGTTATAGAATTTGTAATAGGTTTCTGGAGACGAACTATGTTCCATTTTAACTAATTAACTACACAGGATAAGATACTACACAAGTGTACGTAATCATGTAAGTTTTATTACCGCTAAAAGACTAAAGGCTAGAACCGAATTTAACGCCAATTTCGCGGTGTAGCGGCTATATCAGTGACGGGCGAACCCTGAGATTTGAGCCGTCAACCAATGGATCCAAAGTCGGACACTCACCCGTTGTTCTACGAGTTCAGCCGATCAGTCCGGATACTCATTTGTTCCGCCTTCATTTATATCATAAATGGTAATCTCATTAGTTTGCTTACTGGTAATCTAAAACTTCACGGTACTCTTCTCTTGCAACATTTGTTTTTCTAGTCCTAGTTGCGTGGACAGGCTGGTAGTTCAACTATTGTTAGAGACATTCCTGATGTCGTTGTCAGATGATGAAAGGAACGATAATTTCGCGTTGATTGATCATTGGTCTACAAAATAAAGTGAATGGCATAAGATAGATAGCATTATTGTAAGTCGATTGGTAACGATTTATCTAAAACTTCCGAAAAGTATCACCGCAACCTATGAAGAAAGTATCACCGCAACCAATGAAGAAAGTATCACCTTAACCAATGAAGAAAGTATCACCGCAACCTATGAAGAAAGTATCACCGCAACCAATGAAGAAAGTATCACCGCAACCAATGAAGAATTATCACCTTAACCAATGAAGAAAGTATCACCTTAACCAATGAAGAAAGTATCACCGCAACCAATGAAGAAAGTATCACCTTAACCAATGAAGAAAGTAGCACCGCAACCAATGAAGAAAGCAACACGTCGATTAAGTAAAACTAATATAATACAATACAATACAAAAGGACATTTTATAGTGCCTCTCTAGATATAAGATATCTCAGAGGCGCTTTTTGGAACAGTGAAGTGAAAGTAGTCCAGTCAGCCATATGCCACACACGATGTGGCAATTCCTTCTCAAGTCTGAAAGTTGAGCGACCATTGGTCTATTGCACAGAAGCCAGGGCCAGACCACTCTGCCCTTCACTCTATAATCAGTACGAATAACGCAGTATGAATAACATATACACCGGGTATATTCTGAACAATAAAGTACTTTCTTTGAAACCAACTCCCACAGAAAAACTACAGAGATGTGAATTAAGGTGAAACATCGATATTGCTGCATTCAACACTGTTAAAGAATAAATTTATGACGACTGTTCTTAATTCTATGTATAATCGATTAATCATCCGACTGAAATCTGAATACATCGAATGGCATCGTGCAATCATACATATTCTCTTTCCAAGAATGAAAATATGGAGTTCATAAATTTGAACAAAATAGATATTTCTCAACGTTGTAGCTAAATTATTTAACTGCAATTAAAGGCTATGAAGCACAAGCTGCTATACACAAAAATTGCAATTGAAAACAAGTATTCCTGTTAGTAGATTAAAAAATAGTTTTGTTAATAGCCCAAATAATAAGTATTAACAGTTGGAAGGCGTGACCTACGTGTGAAGATGAAAACAAAACTTGCAGTTATTACTGGTAAAGTTATGCTTAGGGCATACATTGGCAATATTGATCCCATTAGTAGGAACCCAATAACTCATTCTTGAACAATAATATTGGGATTTAACAGACTTTTAGCCTAAACCATTTAAATACTTAAAACTTCACATCGCTTTAGCAGTCAAAGTTATCTTGCGAAAGTTGTAAACGTCCTCAAAATGCATGCATCTCTTAATCCCCAGCTCATTGCTGATTGACTTTTAGCGTTACAGAATTATACACGTGCTGCCACTGCGGGGTATTTGAGGCTATATTTGGCGGACCAATGGAGATTGAGTTAAAGCCAGTCTTACAGGAGGCATAGGTGCCGTGCATGGCCTCGGTCACTCTGAAGGTGAGTTTAGAGCGAATCTGGGTATCATTAATAAAGTCCTCGATCTGATAGGGAGGGTTCCAAGGGATTGTCCAGGTCATGGCAGGAAGGATGGAGTGGGTCTGGAAGCTGGCAGTGCAGGTGATGGTATGTTGTTGTCCAGTCTGTACGAGGCCGTTAGATGAACTGAACGTCGCCTCGCAAGAAGGCTGTGATTCTGTAAATATAGCATTTCATTTTATAATTAAATTTAGATATTTTGTCTCCTGACTAAGTCATCTTTTAATTTAAGAAGACATACTAAATTTATTTTATGCAAAATTATACTACAATAGCTTGAAATAACATAAATTACATAAGGTCCATGAGAACCAGAATGAAAATTTACTAATGTTCGACCATTTACATGTAACTCTCGATCTCTCTCTTTTTAGTCATTATCTCAGCTCGCTATATTCTTCTTACCCTCTTTTTCTCGTTTAATTAAGAATTGGCTAAAGTTTTGTCATAATCGGAACAGAGCATTAGTAAGGGAAGCTGATCCCCAATTAAGCAGTGTGATTTAAATTTTCTGTAACTGTTACTGAAATGGCTAACCAACTGAAAAGTTAGGCTCAATTAATAATAACTTTTACTTGAAATGAATGAACACATTACTTATAATTGAATTATGTAATACATCATACAGTAACAATTATCATTTACTTGCAGTGTGTTGGCCACTCTTCACAGATACGATAGTAGGCTACTATTGTACATCATATGGACATGTGTTCAACTTAGCAATCTTCAAAAGTAGTGACCTACATCCTATGGCACTTTAATTGCTTCAAATTGACCGACCCGCAAAGGGTTGGATGGCTTAGTTGGTACATCAGAGATTTTTGCTCATTGATGGATTCGGCCGCGAATGAAACAAGAACCCTGTGAGCCAAATTCGACATAAAGAGGCCGACACGCTAAACAATAAGCCACGGAGAGTCGGTGACGTACAAATAATAATAATAATAAAATTTCTTATAATTATAATTATAACGTTACGGAAACGTCTATAGGTCTGCATTACAGGAGACAAACGTGAATCATGCGTTTTGAGGCAGAGACTAGCCATCTGCTTACAGAGATACATTTCTGTTTGTGTAAAGTACACCTTCAGCTTCAACCACACAATCTACTCCACAGCTAATTTTTACCCCTGGGCCTTATACGGTTACATATACACCCCTCAGGCAACATTATACGCTTTATATTTAGAAACTTTTCGTCTTTTTTAGCCCAGGGTTCGTTATCATCCAAGTTATAAAAAATTATATAATAATAATAATTAAAAAGACTTACGAAAGATAATAAGCTCTGCGGTGCCATCACTGCCGCTCACTGTGTCCTCACACAAATACTTTCCTCCGTCCTGCACCTGTAGGTCCACTATCTGCAGGTTGTATTGTTTGGATGAGCCTGGCAGCACTGAGTACCTAGCAGTCGATCAATCAGTCAATTTGTCGATCAATTAGTCAATCAATCAGTAAGTCAGTCAGTCAGTCATTAAATAAATTAATCAATTAATCAATAAAATTTATGAGTCAGGCAGAATAGACATATATAAATAAATAAAATAAATAAATCAATTCATCAAACAATCAGTCAATCAAGAGGATAATCAATCAATCAATCAAGCAAGCATTTATTCAGTACGTGGAAATGAGTGGATGAGACAGGAAGAATAGAACACATATTAACCAGTCAATCAACAAATCGAGGATATAGTGCGCTAGTATTTTATTATGTTCGTTTAATAGAGAATAACATAAAGTTATGTAAACTTCGAAATCAGTTTTCTTTGAGATTCTATAAGCTTAATCGGAGTGTCTGACTCTGAAATCAACGTACTAAATGTAGGCAATGCTGTAATTGTAAATCGCTCGCTGCATTAGTAAGCATGATTATCCAGCAGTGGAACGGCAACAAATAATATCAAAAACAGAACTGAGAAAGAAAACCCTCTAAATATATGCCATGATATCGATTGTAGTTGATATCGCCTTCGGGTGAGGAACGTTAAACCGGACGTTAAATCCGCATTGTATTGTATACGTCTGTCATGTGCTAAAATAAAGGAATAAAGAAATATGCGGATAAAACTGAAGTACCATGAGAGAACATTACAGAACTATTAATCCATTATCCAATATCCTATTATAATATAGCTACAGTAGTTAACGCTCCAGAGTCCATACAACATACCTATGAGCATGTGGATGATCTAGCACCTCTTTGTCCGAGGTGATCACCTCACCCCCAGACCTGCTGATAAACTCCACCCATATTACCCTAGGTACAGCGGGGTCAGGGCCCACCTCGCACACCATCTGTACTGATTCCCCCACCACTGCCGCGACGTTACGAGGGGCTATTGCTAGAGCGTTTGTACTGGGATATTCATCCTTGTCGTAGGGATATGATGGAGATTTAGCGTCGTTATCGTGTGCTGATCTGTTTGATGCACGATCTAAGTTAATGTGTATGTAGTCGGAAGATTGTTCGTTGTTGAGATGCATGGGATGGGCGGGAAAGAGGTGTGCATTATAAGGTATGAGTGCTCCGAGAACAACTGCATACAATACAATACAAAAGGAGATGTAAGCGCCTCTATATACTTGGTATCTCAGAGGCGTTTATTTGAACAGTGAAGAGAAAAGCCGTATTACCTGTCATAGGTCACACACGATGTGGCAAGACCTCCGCAAGTCTGGAAGTTGAGCGACCAATTGATCAAGTTCGGAGAAGCCATGGCCCAGATTGTTCTGTCCTTCAGCGCAGTATATGTAATAGTTAGCTCTTCCGAAACGCATACATTGACGATTTGTCTATTCTAAAGTTTTCCGGAAATAGCTCGGGGATATCAATATATTGAACGAATTAAAATTAAAATTATAAAAGAAACAGTATGAATCATCGATCATGTAAATTAAAATAAAGCAATAAATTAGTAGAGAAACTACGGCCAGAAAACTTTTACTAATCTTTGTTGTGTATCAGATCAGAATAATGACAGGGTATTTTGTCACTAGTTATTATAATAAACATTCAACAGAATTAGAATTTAGAGTCAGAAACTCCGAATCTAGAATCTCAAAGGAAACTGAGACAACCTGGGCTTACCGTGATTTTGCAGCACAAGAAGGCCTATTACTACTGCAAATATATAAGTTTCCATAATTTCAGTTAGTAAAAATATTCCACAGTTACTCTCGGCCGTGTTAACTTGTGAACG
>JAQFZF010004682.1:0-10400 GCA_034695365.1 Enchytraeus norvegicus
ACCATGACTGCCCGAAAATCATAGCCTCCAAAAATTTGGGGGGCTGTAGCCCTCCCCGCCCCCTCCCCCCCCCCCGTCTCTTACGCCTATGAAAGTAGTTACTTGGACCAGGAGACTAAATTACGTTTAACGTTCATTACATCGTCCCGATTAGATAGCGCTTAACACATGCTTACTCGATGACCAGGAGATGTCAAGGGTTCGGGTCCCAGCTGGGTCTGTCTCTGATAGTATCCTTTGATACGGAAAAAGGTGTTAAACTTAGCTCTTTAGCATTTTTAGCTTTACATCGTCAAGGTTTTCATGTGAATATTGCTGCTTAAACAAGTAGAGGATCTTTGAAAAATATATTTAGATACAATGACACCGCAAAGTACAATTAATAATTTGTATTTCTAAATTTTCTATTCAGTCGTCATCAAAAACTCATCTCTGTAACAAATTAACATTATATTTTACAATACCAATAATACTAAATTACGTATTCTTTCTGGTTGTCTGTTAAAATAGTCAAATAGGAGTGATAATTTTCAAAATTCGATTAGATTATGGATTGGTCCAGTCTTTGATGGTGCCTTTAGGATAATAAAATGCTGTTAAATCTTGAGTTAGCATTAGTTTAATGTAACCCAATATCAAAGGGACAGACAAATTACAATTTCAATACAATTTCACATGCAACTTATAAAATTACTGGCAGTTTAGTTATCTACAATGAAGTATTGATATCAATTTTATTATTATTAAAGCAAAACATGTACAGATCGCTATGAAGGCCTATACCTATATTACTAAAACATTTTTTACTTACAAAACCGCTTGATAAATTAACATTGAGACTATGCATAAAAGCAGAATTTTACACATAATCTTGAAATAGGGCAACCGGTATATTATCACTGATATAACTAAGAATACAAAACTCACACAAAGCATTTCTAATAACAGATAATGTTAAAGCATCATAATAATATTTGTTATTGCTAATATCACTAGAATGTTGGGACCTTGAAGTAGACAAACCGAAAGCTGCACATATTTCGTAAAAGTTGACTAAAAGTTGACTAACGCAGTCACTCAGAACCCGTGACAAATTACAGGAATTCAGAGCAGGCCCACTACATCGTAATAGTATCCATGCATTATACATTGAAGCAAAAATACACAAGTATCATACATAATCTCACTCTTTCTCAGTGCACTGCCTAACGGCAGGTCCATGGTATATAACTGTAGAGTTTCAATGTCATATTTTCTTGAAGACAATGGTTTCTGAGGCGTCTCCTTAACCCGTCACTTTGTTAGTCGGCTTCGACAAACACGTGCAGCTTTCGGTTGGTCTATTCTTACATTTGCGGATCCAACACGGCAAAAACATATATATATATATATATATATATAGGCCTATACTTATAATATATATAGTCTACTGTTTCCAATAAGAATATTTCCTTTGCAGTAGTCAGAAAGTCCATATTAATCTTTTTAATTTTATTAATTAAAGCAATATGATACAGTAATTGCACTAGATGAGAATAATACAACAAATCATTGAAGCAAACACCAAGCCACAAATCAACATTGAATTAGATACAATTTGTCACAGCACAGCAATTGTGTATAGTACAATATAGTATAAGAAATGAAACAGGTATACAATTATTAACATAGTACTACATAGTGCAATGTAGTACAAGATATGAAACAGTTTTACAATTATAAACATCTTTCACTAATATAATTAATTTACTATTTCTGCTAATAACAAAGTACACATAACTTCAATGTTCATCTTAAAATATAATCATTATATATAATTGTAATTTTTACGTATCATGGGACCTGCGCCACTTGAGAATAGACACATGGACAACTGCATGTGAATCATCATCGATTATTAATTTTTACTTATTGGACACATCAATTTTGAAGATAGATTAAGGCTACACCACAGCCTTGTAATATGATAAACTTATTTGATCTATCTTCCAGTACTGGATCCGGGAAACTAGAGAAGAGACTAACTGAAGACATGTTTCGTAAAAGTCGACTAATGCAGATATTTTCATACTGAGGAAGGCAACGAGAAACCACCTCAGAAGTCAGAATATATATTCCCAGAGAAAAGGTTACATATTAGGTTCGGTAAATGGTCTTTTTGATGGGATCAAAAAGATGATTGATGGAGTGCTCATTAGTGAGTGTGAGAGCAGACTGTGTTTCAGAATATATACCTTGGACCTGCCATCTGTCAGTGCACTGGAGATAGATATTTGACCTATCAAAGGGAATTAAAGACTATGTGTGGGAATTTGTATCAACAGAACATTCTACAAGATTGAGAATTGAATATTATAACAAAACACAGCATACAGAGCTCTCTCTCTCTCTCTCTCTCTCTCTCTATCTCTCTATGTTATATAATTTATCGAAAGAATCAGGTATTATCATAGCTATCCGCAGACTGTTATGTTCACTAGAATTACATATATTTCTCATGATACGTAACTGGTCCAATTAAAACTTGCAGGTAGAGCTATAAAGGGACGAGATGGGAGGTTTTGATAGAAATATATGTTCCGCTAATCTTTAAGGAATCCGCAAATCCTATGAAGAGTCTCATACCAAAATTAGTAATATTGATGCTTGATATAGAGAAAAAAATGACATAAACGACAAAATTAAATGACTTCAAACTGCCAATGATGACCCCTGAATAAATATTTAGTACCAATGCATCAAAAGACTAGCAACTCTTTGTTTATCACCAAAATAATTATATTTCAATAACAATATAAACGTAAATAAGCCGACAAGTTGAGTTACTCTTACTTTTAAATCTCTATATATTGCAATCTGCACAAATTTCACTAAATATCTTAGAATTAATCTGGTTCATCATCTGACGACGATATCAGGGACGTCTCTGACTATCAGATAGATAATAAAAGTTCTCAAAAATATTAGCTAAGATACAAATAAAACATATACACATCACACTTTATTTAACAAAATATTAACAAAAACTTTCTCAACCAACTACAAGAAAACTATAACTAGAGAGAATAATCTCAAATTAAACTAAAAATCTTCTAAGAACCAACGGAAAACTAAATCAATAAGCCACTATCAAATAAAATAAAATAATGGTCTGACGTCCGGTTCATCATCAGACGACAATATCAGGGACTACTATAAAGATATCAGGGACTACTATAAACCACATACTTGACTAGCATTGCAATGCCTACTCTTTATTTTATTCAAAAACTGATGCAAACCTATTAATACAAAACTAAAAGTTCATAAACATATATTTTAGCATAACACAAATGACTATACTGTATACTATACTGTATGACTTAGTGTACACGCAGAAATAATTTGACCGTACTACACTGCTGGCCGATATACAACTAGCACAATACATTCAGTAGATTACACTAGATTATAACATGTAGGCCTAGTGTACATGTAGCATGATGAAATACACATAAATACACTTAAATATGCTTGATATGCCACATTATCATCAGATTCTCAACTAAACGCACAAGTTCGTTTAATATATATTAATTAAATTTGGGATTCATATTGTTGTTGTTGTTGTTGCTCACCCAGGCTGTTAGCTGTGCTGCCAACAACCTTCATCAACATCATTTTATTGATTCTTGCATTCATATTGTAAACCTTCTATATATTGGATTTAGCTTGAGATAGATACCCAACAACACATATCGTCCCTGACATCACCTTTGGGTGAGAGGCTGGACCAATTCCTCTTGTATCATAAATAGTAATTTTAGAGTTCAAATTTAGGTAAACAATAACTTCATTTTGACAAGACACTGTGGAGAATCTTTACAGTAATACAATTTTTATTGTTAATAGTTAATAAACAAAATTTGTTACAATTATTACACTTCTGATAACTAAGTTTTTGCATGCTACCCTGATATAACAAAAAACATGAAGTGGAAATAAACGAAAACTAAATGCATATAGTCTCAGATCTTAAACATTTCTGATCTAAATTAAATGACAGCATCAAAACTTTAGATGAATCTGCATTGAACCCAACAGATACTTCTACATAAGATTCAAACAAAAATCAAGAAAAATCAAGCAACAAATTGTAAAATCAAAAAAGATCAATTATCTACATCAAAACTTGTGATTAAACTCAGCAATAAAGTTCTCAAAAACTGAATATCAATATTTTCTAACAAATGGTCGCAGTGACCTTGTCGTTAAGCCTGAGCCGCTATCGCTTGATGTACGCCGTTAACCGTTTTCAGCTTTAGGCGTCCGTTTTCCTCCACTGTGATCGTCTCTATCCCGTTATTAACAACCCTAAACGAAGTGACATAAACAATAACAATCAGTGGCGGCGCCAGGATTTATGATGAGGGGGGGCATTGATTACCATTTACTGATGGTAACCCATAATAAGCGATTTGTTCAAAGTTTAAAAAGTGAAATAATTAATTGTACTGATTATTGCTTCCTTGTTCTTGATTTTGTTGGAATCTATTTGTATATGAAAGGTTCTATTCAGAGTCATAAATCTTAGATTAGAAACGATTAGACCTAAGTCATATGCATAGAACAGTGCCTTGTAAATGTACTATTATAATTATTGATTGATTCCGAGACAAACCAGGTTATAAGATTTTACTTACTTCTTTGTTACGATTTTCTTTCCATTTTTGACGACAGTTGACGTTGAGACTGACGATACATTAACAGGTTGAGAACCACCAAACCTACAAACATCATTTAGTATCACAATCAGTATCAATCAATATTAATTTATCAATCAATTAATTAATTTATCCGTTCTGTTTTCTGAAGTCAGTTTTATCAGCTGATGACGACATCAGCGACATCTCTAACAATATTAGAACTACCAGTTTTTCTATCCAAACAGGGCTAGCAAATACAAATGCTGAAAGAGAATATAACAGCATAAACTGATATTAAAATCATAAAATTAAATTATCTGTCTAAAATACTTAGTATAAAAATTATAAGTTCTAAGTTAAATTATAAGTTCTAAGTTAAATTATAAGTTCTAAGTTAAATTATAAGTTCTAAGTTAAATTATAAGTTCTAAAATACTTAGTATAGATACAGGTATGCACGGGCAGAATGCTTAACAATGCTCCTACTCGGCGGTCTGTAATAAACTGCAGGGCGCTTTGTGGAGTAAAGCTGTAATAAGCTTAACCCAATCTTTGTGACAGTAGTGCTGGATTGTGTTGAGCCATCTTGAAGAGAAGCCCTTTGGGCTTCTGAATCTTGACGTTAAACACACTCAAACCTACCTACCTAGAATGCTTAACCAGTGCGCAACTAACCCAGCCACACAATTTCTACACAAAATGAAATATCTTTACCTAAACGATGAGGAGAAGAAAGGATCGCTGAAGAAAGGAGAAAAGCCGAGCAGAGACGTTGAAGCAAACAGCTGCTCCGGTGCCATCGTGTGCCTGTGCCTCTGTGCACGGTGCTGCGCTAACTGTTGTTGTTGTTGTCGTTGTTGCTGCTGCTGATTATAATTAATATATAGACCTGTTAATATTAAACTGGATGCTAGATGTAATTGAGTGGTACAGGAAGTTTTTCTAAATCACTTTATTAGGAGCAATATGAAAATCAGTGAATCCAATCGTTTCAGCATAGACAAATTAAGTCAAAAAGGAGTCTTTGTACATTTTTTTAAATTATGTAGATTTTATTCCGCCTAAACATGTCTACATATCAAACCTTACTCAACAAGTTACATTAATTATCGATCAAATGGACTAAGAGAGAATAAATCAGATCAAAGAATTGAAAAAGTGAATAAAAATAAATTCTATTTGTCAAAGAGTGGGTAAAACTACGCTAAATTGTGTTATAGAATTAAGCCGTAATATATTAACTTTAAATATTTTCTTCTCCTTTCCTGGGTCTGTCCGATCTGGACATTTGACAGTCTAGTTTAAAAGGTTCATGAGATACAACATAAGTCAATTACCATATTATAGGCACCGTGTGATGGCTGCTGATGATTATTGTGATGATGGTGTACATTCTGATGCTGTGCACTCGGATGGTGCACGCTCTGATGAAATGGTGTATGATGATAAAGCTGATGATGTTGATGTGGAGGAGTGAAGCCAAATGGTGATCCCACGTTGATGCGGATGTATCGCGCGTTGTTATCATTACTGTAATCAATTAATCAATCAATCAATCAAATCAATCAGTAATATAGACTAAAATAAATTAAGTAGATGCTTTCAATCTCCGAAATTTATGCTTTATTGTTTTAGATGTCAACAACTAATTAATTAATTAATTAATTAATTAATTAATTAATTAATTAAGTAACATATTAATTGACTTACTGAGCATTGAGTCCATGGGAAACCATCCCGCCGAGTGAATTAAACAGCTGAGCTTCTGCAAAACACAACAAACAGCACAGACGTTTAAATAGTCTGGCAATATTTGGTATAAAAAAACACGTCGTAACAAGTGATTACATATGCCGATTAGTAACATAAAAAAATCCTTGTAAATATTTCAAAAACGTAATCACATGAAATCTATTGCAAACTTGGGAATATCAACTAGATCGACCTGAAAAGTATACCAATGAATTTGCTAGTGTATTTAATAGATTTGAAACATATACATTTGTCAAAATTTGTAATGTAATATTATTAATTAATCATTGGCTCAGCCATATATTACTCTCAATATCAGTGCATACATAGAAAGATGAATATAATATAATATAAATTTAATAACTACGAACCATGAGCAGCAAACATATCGTTGAATGGGTCCATACCGCCGAAGAAATCGTTAAACACATCAAACGGGTCTCTGAATCCTCTCGGCATAAAGAATGACTGATCAAACGGGTCACCAAATGGCGAGGCGTAGTATCCAGATCTTCTTGGTGTGAGTTGTCGTTGATCATACTGCGCTCTTTTGTCCTCTAACAAACATAACAGGCAAAATATTTTTAATTAGTTCAATAAATAATTTACGATCGAATATACGAGGGGCGTCCAATAAGTTTTGAGCCTAACTATCTTCTGCTATATTTTTGGGCTGAGAAATGTTACAGGCCTTAGTAACGAAGTCTTGATAGTGTTCTCTAAAATATGTATAACGACACCTTGTTTACTTTATGACATGCAGCTTTTTGAAGTTAGCTGGCGGCACAATATGTCTGATTTTAACCAAATCCGCTATCGTGCAGTGATAGAATTTTTAACACTGGAGAACGTTCAGTCATGGCAGATACACAACCGAACGGCTATTGTCTACGGTTAAGATGCACCGTCATATGCCATGGTCAAACTTAAGGCTGTCGAGTTTCAACGAGGCAGAACAAGCCTTGAAGATGAGCCTGGTCAGGACGTCCACCTGATGCTATCTGTGAAGAAAATGTTCACGCTGTGGAAAATATTGTCTTGCAAAATCATATAGTCAATGTGCATTAATTAGATAGCTGACACTGTGGGCATTAGTACTGGTTCAGTTATGGCGATCTTGCAAGAAACCGGTTGATCTCAAAAGTCTGTGTGCGATGGGTCCCCCAAATGTTTGACCAGAAAATGAAGGGTTTTCGATGCGAAAAATCAAACGAAAATTTGAAACTCATGCTGTTGAATTGGAATATGTTTATGCGGCGCATAGTAAAGGGTGATGAGACCTGGATACACCACTACGACCCTGAGACCAAACAACAAAGCATGCAGTGGAAGCATGCTTGTTCTCCAAGCCCCCCAAGTTCAAGGTACAACCATCAGCGGGTAAGATATTGTGCACAGTTTTCCGGGATTCTGAAGGTATAATTCTCATTGACTATATGCCACACAAAGTGAAGATCATAGGGGTCTACTATGATGACCTACTCCGTTAACTGCACGTCACAATCAAAGAGAAGCCCTGACGAAAGTTGACCCAAGTACCCCTGCTTTTGCATGACAATGCACCTGCTCACCGGTCAGACAATCTGCTGTACTTGAATGCGGATTTGAAGAAATGTGCCATGCACCATATTCTCATGACCTGGCACCAAGTGATTACCATCTGTTTCCAAATTTGAAGAAACACTTCTGTGGACAGATTTTCGACTGATAATGAGCTCAAGTCTGCCACCGAAGAGTGGTTGAGGGGGCAGTCAGAACAACTCTATTTTACTGGCATTGAAAAACTCCAAGATCGTAACAAACTGTGCATTAACTAAGTGGATGACTATGTTGAAAATAGATGTGAACTCATTGGTCTACCTTTTGTTTAAATAGGTTAGGCTCAAAACTTATTGAACGCCCCTCGTAGAATTGGTTCTATTGCAAAATATACAAGGGGGCTAACTAAAAGTGGCCACAGTGTAATACATACTTTCATTTAGACATGCAATAAGAAATCTAGATACTACTTATTGGTGCATAGATACGATACTTATTCTATTTGGTAATAGATATGGGATAGTTGCTGCAATCTGGCAGTGAGAAAGCCTGTATCCAAAGAGTGTAAAAAAAGATAAAAGTTGTGGCCATATTCGTTACCGAATGTAGGCGCGGAGCTGATCCCGATCCTGAGCAATTGCAGAACACAGGTGACATAGTCATTAATCCGACGGTGAGGTCGCCAGCCCCACTCAATACAGTCCAATTTGGTAATTGGATGATATATGCCAGACCTGTCGTAACCTTCGCAATCTTCCTAAGTAATCACCTACTACTTACTAATTGCTACCAATTATCTGACCCATGAAGGGATGGTGGGCTTGGTTGGCCCATTGTACATCCGAGATTTTACTCCCTGATTGACTCAACCGGGAATCGAAACCCAGACCTTATGCGCAACAGTCGACACAAATTGGCCGACGCATTAACCGAATGAGCCACGGAGACGTGCTACAAAGAGTGTAACATGTCGTAAATGTGTAGGCCACTGAATGGGTAAGACTGTGTAAGTCAGCGTTTCTCAACCTGTGTTCCGCGGAACACCAGTCAGCTGGTGTTTCGCAAAGACTTTATGACATTGGTGAATTTTTTTTAGACAGTAGAAGTTGTGCAAAAAACGGCAAAGCTACGGTCTCGCTAGCATGACGGTGGGACCATACTAATACTAATATGTATCTGACCAAGTCATAAAATTGCGAATTTGGTTGAATTTCATTAGGATTTTTCGTAAACTGTGTAGGCCCTACTGATATGGGGGTTGAACACGAGCACTCGGAGGTTGGTTTGGTAGTCGAGAGGAAGGTGCTGAATCTACTATTTCAACTGCTTGAACTAATTCGTATTTTCCATGAGAACAAGAATAGTCGGCTGACTAACCAGCTAGAAAATGTTGACTGGCTGGTCGCATTGATTTAACCTGGCTGATATCTTCGAGCATTTGAATACTCAGAACACTTCTATGCATGGTCCACAGACCCACCTCATATCTCCATGGCAAAAGAGCAGGTTTTATGGCTAAACTGGACGTGTGGCAGAAATGTGTTTCTAAAGATGTTCTTTCAAATATTCTTCCAATTACCTGACGGTGTGGGAGTCAACAGAGATAACCTGTCTGAGTTGATGTGATTCCACATCCATTCTCTTTCAGAAAAGTTTAAAATTTCTCTTTCAGCATTTTCTACTTCTGTGAATGTTCATGCCTAATAATGAGTGTTTGATCCCTTTAGTTCTAACCTTGATCAAAAGGATAGAAATTGATCAGATGATATAGGCCTACTCGCATTTGAGTCTTGACATATTGTGCAAAAGCTAAGTACACGAGTTTTAGTCTAGTGCAGTTTTAGATTCACATGAAAACTGAATATCCACAACAGTTACTGTCAGTGTCCGATATAGCGTTCAGGATTATTCTCTTTTTCGACCTCCTCTCCGTGTGAGTCGGAATTTATTACAACAGGGATGAAACAATAAATTGAGTGAGACTTTGATCTCATTCACTGATAAATTCTGTGATGAGATTCAAGAGAGAGTATTATTTGATCAAGTTTGCTTCATTTCCAATTAATGCCATTACTACTAGTACAATTCTAATAATGTAACTTTTACAGGGTACAATTTTTACATACTATACAATAGTATACATGTCACTGAGTTACGCAGAAAAGTCAAAAATAATGGTGTTCCGTGAGATTTCCGAAGAAAAATTTAGTGTTCCCTGGTTCGAGAACCACTGGTTCTCAGCCTTTTTCTGATTTTCTAAACATCACAAATACTATTGCAAAAAAGGTTTCAATGAGAAAATCCCACCAAAAAGGACTGTTCTTGTCTCACTTGATATGAGCAAGGTATTTGATACTGTTAATATACATACACTTATAAGCAAGTTACAATACACAAGCACTCCATCAATGCTGATCAAGTTCA
>JAQFZF010004683.1:0-10400 GCA_034695365.1 Enchytraeus norvegicus
AAATTAATGATACAGAAGGACCTATCGATCATACCTCCATTAAATAATTGTCCGGTCAATTTTCTTTGAAAGGGAAATCCATTGTGCTCGTTGTTAGGAATGAAATTCAGTTGGCTTAACTTTAGGCCTAATTCATGGTTAACCGTATCCACACCAGCAGACAGCAGATCTTTGGTTCTAGTTATGAGTTCCTTCCCAGAGCACGCTATCTCGTACTGAGTTCCGTTTTCTTTCATCTCTTCAAGATAGTGTATGAAGCTCTCGAGATTTGTTTGATGCACTTGAATTTCATCTAGTGAACCTTTAACATCATCAATTCTCTTCTGTCTGAATATTCTAACTTCATACAACAGTTCCTCCTCATAGTGATTCAATATCTTTCTCGTCTCATTGCATCTGTCTCTTATTTCTTGTTCAGTTCTCGAAGATTCAAACACAATTTCCTCTTCCACAATTTTAAATTTGTGTACTGAGTTGGTGGCAACAGTCAATGCTTCATGTAGTAGTGATAGGTTGACACCCAAATGATCACGATATTTTGCGTAACACGTTCCCAACTCTTCGATCTCATGTCCATAGTGTTCAACAGCCAAGCACAACACACAAACAGCAACATGACAACTCTGACAATACAGACGAAGTGGTTCATTTTTGTGCTCTTCACAGAATATTGTAGGATTCTGTTTAATTTTCACCTTAGCTCCAGCCTTCTCACTCACAAAAACCACTACATGCGACTTGGTTTGTTTCATTTTACTATGAACTGAAGCGCAAGTTGTGCACATATTCTGATCACATTCTTGGCAATATTTCACTACTACTGAACTATTTTCTTCCCCACTCTCTATAAACATATATCACATTTAATATCCACATTATCATCCTCTGAATTTACTGCAGCTATACCCTCTTGTTCTATCATACTCTGGACGAAGAAGTTATTAGGTAGACTAGTCAGATCTAGTGACGGAATTGTAAACACTACTTGACACTGAGGACAAGGTAGCTTGTCGCTGACTTCATTCTTATACACATAGTCATGCAGACAATCCAGGCAGAAGGTATGGAAGACACTTTGATTTCCGGAATGTTGAGAGACATAACGAACATTCATCATTGACGAAACATTCTGGATCGAAGTTGCAGTTGCCATGTTTAACTAGTTTTGCTATATAATGGTTATGTTGCTGTCACTGTTTATCTGTGTAGAATGAAATCAAATCCTGTCAAGCAATAGAGAAGTACAACCAAATATGTTACATGAGACCATAAAGTGAGCTCTCATAAAGACTCGTGCCTGTGCTAATGCAATTTGACTGATTTTCTCCACATTTTCACAGGTAGTGTAAAATTGACTATGTTGGAGAGCCAGGATCAGTCCTTAATCAATTGACACCAGAAAGTGTACAATAAATTTAGGCTTAGGGTTGAATTTAGGGTTGGGGTGATTGTTAGGCTAACCACGACCCCAAATCCTGCCAAGAACCTAACACAACAAGTGAATAAAATATGACACAGGCGCAAATCTTATGAGAGCCATAAAAGGTTAGAGCAACAACATGGGAAATGTTTAACAGCATTTTGGCAACAAATTATAAACAAAAACATATATTATTAGATGAATTTCAGCTTACAAACTCTGTCTCGACAGTCTCAGTGAGAAGATCCTTCCAAGCAATAGCAACATTTACTGTCTGACTAAATCATTTCTTAGTAACACGTTATATAGGCCTACCTATATTTCAAAGTTCATTTAAAATTAAACAGAAATCAAGATACTATGCATTGATTTTCAGAGTGGACACTGGACAGTGGACACACTGGCCTAGGAGGCAAGAAATGGATTAAGCTACATGTATATTCCAAGTTTTAGGTCTACTGGGGTCAAATAGGCGATAACTTCTAAGTTAGGATATAAGCTTATAGAATATTTTAAAGATAAAGCCTAGACGATTTTACTACCTCAATACATTTATTGCACAGTATCATTTGAAATCCGAAAATGTATTCCACTTTCTTGTATCAAATTAGCAAAGATTACAGATTAACATTTTAACATGGCAAAATTTTAAAATGGCATTTATAATTTCTTCCAAACTTTCAGTGCCGGTCCTAGACCAAAAGTTCTGAGGGGGGGGGCCAAAGGGGGGCTGAGCCCCCGGCTCGGGGTCGGTCACCACCGGGGTAGAGCGCAAAGCGCGGTCGGTCACCACCGCGGTTGTGCACAAAGGGAGCAAAATTTGTATACATTTTTTATATTTTGTTAACAAACATTACAGTTTCGCAAAAAATACCGTTTTCTCTAACAAATGGTTTGGTAAAATGGGCGACAATGGTATGGTTTAGCAAAGAAAGTTTTATAAGCTTATTGCAAAGAAATTTATGCGACTTTAATGTTTTGCGAATAAAAGGTGTCTGAAAACGTTAGTACTCTGAGTCGAACTAATCTATAACTATCCCAATATGTAGCAATTTTTAGCCCTTCATAGCCGCTCAAAAATCTGGGGAGGCTAACTGACAGGTTTGGGGGGGCTAAGCCCCCCCTAGTCCTCCCCCCCCCTGGAACCGGCACTGCAAACTTTCTGATCTACTTTGGCTTATAACAGCTGAAATATAATAGGCCTATATCTCAAACGTATGCTTCTAAAGGCCTACCCCGCTTGAAAAAAAAGTAGATGAAAAGTAGTTAACTTTCCAAAAATTGAAAAGTAGTTCAAAGCAATAAAGGTTAACTAAGTACTAAGTTGGAAATTAGCTAACTTTCTAATTAACAGCTTAAAAATAGTTAGGATTTCAAGTAGACCTGTCAAGTTTAACTACTTAAAAGTAGCTTTAAATAGAAATGTCCATTACTAGTCAAAGGGGAAGTGGGCAGTCGGTCGTGCGAGAAGGAAATAAGCCAAATATGTGCATATTTTTTCTATTCTGCGAACAAAATAACATTACAGTTTTGCAGACATATTTTGAGGTCGCATGGACAAATTGTGCGGTTTCGCAAAGAAATTAGCGCAGTTTGACATTTAGGGAAAAATAGCATGTAAAAAAATTAGCAATTGATGGCGTCATCATGACCCGATACCCCTCCCCCACCTCGGTGATGACGTAATATATCGATGTGTATGCTACTTTGGAATTTATGTAAATGTCACAAATAATAGTTCTTAGTGTAGGCTACTTTAATCTGCAATATTATGCAGGGGTTCATTTGTAAAACACTCGAAAAGTAGATTTCCTTGTAGCAATGATGGATCTAGGAATTTCTTAGAGGGGGGACGTTAACATACAGACCTGTATTCTTTATAGATGGAGCAGGTTAACTCGAGGCTAATCGAGGGAGGACAAACGTCCAAAATTGGTATTTCAAAGGGTAACTTTTTTATAATTTTCTGATCACAGGAGCCATTGCCCACTCAGATCGAAGGGGGAGAACAGGGCTCCCGCCCCTCCCCTAAATCCGGCTCTGGTTAAGACTCGTGCCTGTGTCAATACAATTTGACCTGTTGACCTATATATTTAGATCTATTTTCTTTCTTAAACAAGGAGATGTGACGTCACATTCAACTTAGAAATCGACGTTGAATCCAAGAACACATCGACCTTCGTCATGAAACATTAGTGTCGTCAAATGAGACAATTGAGCAAGTTTTAACTTAACTTTCTGGTTTGTTTATGCCACTACTTGAAACTTATTCCAAGATCACTCAGTATTGCCAGGGCCCAGTTGCCACTGAATCAGTGACTTACGCCCAGATTATAATATCCTATGATATTTATCTATATCCTATGATATAGATATTTCAATGCACCATATTGAGTTTTGATCTTCACCCAGGGCCCAGCCTTCTAATTGATATGTTGTATAACTATGGGTTGGATGGGTTCCTCTATCTCTCTCTCTTCTCTCTTTCTCTCTCTCTCTCTCTCTTTCTCTCTCTCTCTGAATGGGTCAAGAAATTAGATTTCTTGCTTTAGGCCCCTATATGTTATATTAATAACGTGAACTTTATTCTTATAATGAATGGCCATATGCAAAAGTGGATCAAGTAACTTCAGAAATATCGCAAAACGGTGTTTATTGCTAAATATCTAGATATATTATTTTCATAATAATTATTTGTAGTATATTTTGCTTATTTTGCTATTTACTGCAGTGCATAGTGTTTACTTTCGGTGTTCTACAACATTGGTAAAAATTGTATTCCTTCAATTTATGGTTTTGAAAATATTTGCAAATAAAATAAGATACTTTGTTTCGTGGGTTGGCCCAATTTTGCAGCTGGATTATTCTTGGTTTCAGCTCTGATAGGATATACTAATATTATCTTCCCGTGTTGAGTCCGTGATATTTGAGAATAATCCAACCGATAACTGCACGTGTTTCGTAAAAGCCGACTAACCCAGCTACTGAGGAAAGTAATGGAAAACCATCTCAGAAACCATTATTTTCCTTGAACAAAGGCATCATTTTAGGCGTGGAAAAGGTAAAGTCTTTGTGATGAGGCGGACTTATTGGGTTGGTCGATGGTGTGCTCATTATAGAGCGAGATAGCTGATTGTGTGTATGAATTTTTGCCTTGGACCTGCTACGTGGCAGAGCACTGGATAGGTAGATATATCTGATAAAATCTCATTACATTGGCCTGAAGAAATCTGGCCTTCACTTTGGTTATTAGCCTACTGACTAGATTCTAGAAGGAATTCACGTATGATTTCCTGTTATCCTTGTAGGCCTAAAAGTTAAACTAAGCTAAGTTTAATGTCTGCTTCCTTATCATAGAAGATTGTCAGAGAAGACTGTCGGGTGCTCGTCCGTTAATTCACCCGAATTATATTCTTATTTTTGTGATGACGTCTTTATTATGGTTAAGGTTGGGGTTAGGGTAGGGCTTAGAGTTACCCTAACCCAAACTCTAACCCCAACCCTAACTCTAACCATAACCATAATTAGTTCATACTCACAAAAATTAAATATTAATTCGGGTGAATTAAGGGACATGTACCGACTATTGTCTTATGTATAGGAACGTTATCAGTGAAGGACACGGAATGTTATCAGTGCCGGGGCCAGCCGGGGCACGTGCCCCGGCTGAAAACGCCGGGCCCCGGCAGGTGCCCGGCAGCAGGTGTCCCGGAATGAAAATATTTTGTTTGCATTTTGATTGATAATTCCATATGAAACCCACTGTCTCTCCGACGGTAGACCTATTTATCACGGAGAGTATCTGTAGCTATTCAGCTAAAAGATGTTTAAATTCCAGTACTTAAAACGTTTCATGATTTTTCATCAGTTTCAATGTGCCTCGTCTCGGGAACTTGGTGCCACGGCAGTTCCCCGGCATGCCCCAAATGCTGGCGCCGCCACTGGACACGACTATAGCCTATAGGTACCGAACTCAGGGCGTTCTAGCTCACGTGCTACGTGCTACCAGCTAAACCATACTACAGAAATAGTTATTTATAGCAGCATCTCCAAACTTGATCTTATCGTATATCTGAATGAAAAAGAAAACATTTGGATGAGCCGTTATAAACAAACCCCAGGCAATTCTACCCTGGAGTTGTGGATCTGGTTAAAACAGGATCAGAGCAAGATACATCGACAGGCGCGGATTTAGGGGGGGGCGGGGGGGGTTATCTCCCCCCTCGAGCCGAGGGGGCCAAGAAAAAAAATGTGAATGTAAAAAATAGGGAAAATTTTGAAAATTGTGCATTAAATCCGCCTAGTGTGCCGTTTTGCCCCCCCCCCCGGCACCCCCTTGATTTAACCTGCCCCCCCCCTCATTTTTTTGTTTGGCCCCTCCCTGAAAAGATGCATGTAGTTGCCGTCCCCCCCCCCCCTAAAAAATCCTATATCGCCATTGTACATCGACCTTGAATATGTTATCAAAGGGTCAATGAGAAATTGATCATGACATCACAAGGTCATACGTCATGTTTTGATGACGTCACGAGATCTGTTAACGACAGTTTCTAGGAGACGAGCAGTCGGTCGTATATCATGCTATGGATTGATGTCGTGTGCCCGGTTTAATTTGTCAGGATAGAGGCTTCATGTACGCCTACATTTTTGCTTATGCTTCTGTGCGGCACTGTTTGTGTATGTTATATAATTATGTATGCACACTTAAGTAAAGATAATAGTGCTATTACTATTAGGCCTACTATCTTAATTCTTTTCTCTGCTAGGTCCGGATTTCCACTTTCCAGGTTTCTCTATTAATCTATCAATTAATCAATCAGCGGCTTTTATATAACACACTCTTAACTAAGTTTCCGAAGCGCTTTTGAAGAGTGAGGGGTAGAGAATCCTAATCCGACATATGCCACAATCGATGAGGTAGGACTTCTACTAATCTGAAATTTGAGAGATCAACGAGTCATGTTCAAAGAAGTCATAGAGCAGACCACTCTGCCCTGAAAGGTCGTTACTGCGGCATATGCTTTAGTCGCCTCTTACAGCACATGCAGTTAGTTATCAGTTGGTCTCAAACTTCCCAGAACCAATACGGGAAAAAATATTTGGAACAAACACGAATATAACTAAATAGTTGACCCAACGGGCTAATAATTATTCGTGTTTGATTCGAAGAATTTTGTATATACAAAATATTGTACATACGAACCGAGAACTGAACAATATTTCATAAGTGTCGACTAACCATGTTCAAACTCAATTTATTAACTAATTGTTTGCTCAATGTTCCAGATTTTTGAGGTCTTGGCGCTTCAGCGACATTTTGAATAGAACTTTTTTACTTTAAGAATATTCATATTGATTGATGGATTGATACTGTGACCTATATATCCTATAAATATCCAACTCGATCTGGGATCGCTGATTAACTACGTAGTGAGTATTGTGGTTAGGTAATCGATATATGGACAGAACAAAACATGCGAGGACTGTGTTTGAACTGATTGATCGATCTCTTTGATCAACGGCTACAAGACTTGATTAGTTCCAACTTCTCTGAACTTATTCTCTACCTGTCAATCGCCATCTTTCATAATCTCTCTCTAATTAACTTTTCTTATTTTTTTATTTCTTATGTTATTTCTTATGTTATTTCTTATTTCATATATATTTATTAATAATTTCTCTTTTTTACGTCTCTTATTGAACATATTCTCTTCTTGCCAATATCTGTCTTTCACAATCTTTCTTTTTATTCTATCTTGTCTCTGTATCTGTCTCTCTGTCTTTGTGTGTGTGTGTGTGTGTGTGAGTGTATGTGACAGTGTGTCTCTCTCTCTATCTCTCCCTCTCTGTCTCGCTAGCTCTCTAGCAGTCTCTGCTGTCTCTCCCTGTCTGTCTCTCTGTCTCTGTCTCTCTGTATGTCTTTCTGACTCTCTGTATGTGCCTCTGTGTGTGTTTCTAGCGCCATGTCTCTCTCAACTCTCATTTTAATTGTCTTCCTTTGCAACGCTTTCCTTCAAGTTTCCGCTTAAGCTTTCTATTCTTTATGCCCATAACATGCATGACAAAAAAGCTCATCTTCTATTCCACACAGAATTTCTGATATTTCTTGTTATTTGCCCGTGGAAAATGTATACCGAAAGCTACAGGGGTTTCGTAGAAGTCGACTAACGTCACTGGTTAAGGAGACCTCTCAGAAAACACAATTGGCGCCAAGAAAATATGTCATACAAACTCTACTGCTATTGCCATGGACCTGCCGTTCGGCAGTGCACTGAGAGAGAGAGAGAGAGAGAAAGAGAGAGAGAGAGAGAGAGAAAGAAAGAGAGAGAGAGAGTGTGTCAGCCATGTTCTTTCAAGAGCTAACATATCCAAGTACTCTATAGGGATATATCCTTGCTATGGGATCATCTTATTTAGTTTATCGATGGTATGCTCATTTATACGTTATGCGCAGACAGTTCGGAAACGTAATATACATGTATGTGTACGTACATAGTGCTTTTACATATATTATGCCTTGGCAATGCTAGGCTGATAGATAGATAATTATATTTATTTATTTTATATGGATATTGGAATAATAGCTAAGAGTTTCTTTGATAGATAGAGTGTTAATCTAAAGTTGATAATTGTTTTAACAATTAATTTACGTCAAGTTCGTTCTCTGATACGAGCAGGATTCTTTCCTCCTTGAATATGTTAATTCTATTATTGTCCGTTTCATAGATAAATGGACTTGCACCGTAATTGACCAGTGATGATCTCAGTTCTCTTTCCGCACTTGTGACTTGCTTCTCAAGGCGTCTAAGAAGACCAGTTAGTTAGTAGAAAAACAGCACGTTGCATGTGCTGTAGGTGACGTCCCTGATATCGTCGTAGGATGATGAAACGGACGTTAAACCATGTTGTATTGTATTGCATTTCAGTGATCAGTAAAAGTTATAAAAGAAAAATATAAACCTGCTTAAAAGTTAATGCTATAAACAATTTGACTACGATAGTATGAACTATATATACGAATAATTCAAGATTCAAATAGAAATTACTCTTTTAATAATTTAGTAAATGGGTCAGTAGACCCATTCTTGTAGCGTTGGATATCATCTCTCTACACTAGTTTTGGATATTACTGTCCACACTGGAAATGTACGCCAAGGGGAAGGGGTCTACGGCCCCTTCTGACGCCCAGGCAAGGGAAAAGTGAGTATTTGACTAAATTTTATAATTTCACATTAATATATTAATTGCTCTCTGGATATCTCTTTTACTTTCTCTCTATCTCTCTCTCTTCTCTCTCTCTGTCTATCTCTCTCTCTCTTCTCGCTCTGTCTCTTCTCTCCTCTCACTCTCTCTCTCTCGCCCTCTCTCTCAGTATCTCTTTATAATATGTAATTCTATGGCCAGTATATGGATATTTATTCGTAGAAATAGACATAAAGCAGTCACACAAGAATACACAGTCAGTGAATACAGATGAAAATAAGTGAAAGTGACTTAGATATTTTGACTCTGATATTTTGATGAACGACTAACATAACATAACATTACATTACATTACTGGGTCAGGAAGCATCAGATGCTTGTTTAAGACCCATCCCACACACTATACACTTACACTATAAAATAAACAAAATAAAATTATTTTTACTTAACTAGCCTATATAATTATCTACACAATGTAATGATTAAGATAAATTTACAATTTAACAGTTCATACAATAAACAAATAGGAGCACAAAAACAGAAGGTATTACATAAATTCTTAAAAATTCTACTATTTTTAGGTATGCACTTTTTTTTCTCTGATATGATTTTTTTTGTATACCAACATTACACATAACCATTTCTATACTACATATAATCCTAAAGTTCACATTTTATTTAGCTAAATCATACAAGTAGTAGATCAAATTATATCATTGACTATAACCCTGATGTCGTCAGATGATGAACGGACTCCAATCCCGCATTGATCGATTGATATATTGTACTTTGAAACTGACCTTAAATATGTTTTTGCTATCATATTTATTTTTGAAAGAATTTATAGATTCTGCCTCAACAACCTCGCTAGGAAGAGCATTCCATGCATTAACAACTCTTTGACTAAAAAAAGTTTTCTTATGTCAATCTACTTATAGATTTAACAAGATTATCATCAAATCCGTGGTCGGCATATTTACAAGTGGTAGTGCATGATTAAGATCATGAACTTTAGAGAGTCCTAGACAAGTTACTAACATCCATCTGGTCATTCTAAGTACATAAATTTATAATCTATATGTATCGTACTACTACTCTGTGAATTTTTATTAATTCTGGAGAGCGCAAATCATATAAGAATTATTGACTGAAAACGGTCACTTTCTAATGATAAACATAGTCGAGTCGAAGTTCTGTGAAACCAGCATGACCGAGTCCTAGTTATTGACCGCACTGGCCCTGGATTGCTCAATAATCCGAGTTCGACCAAATATCGCACAAAACCGTTAGTCTCTAGTTTCTCTCTTATATAAGTTAACATAAGTCATACAAACCGTAAACCCTAAAAAGTAAGCAAGACTGCTGTTTCTGAAAATATTTGCTCTGAACTGGACTGCAGGGCCTAAAATAAGGTCCAGTACTGCGTTAAGTGTGCTGTGATAATTTGCATTTACGCAGTGAAGAAATAGATTGCGCAGTAAAAAAGTTACTGCACTCAGAGACTCCGAGTGTCTAAGTGTCAGTTACTGTAGAATAGATTGTGCAGTAAAAATTTACTACACTCACCGTCACTGTGTTAGTAGTCTAAATTAGTCGTTTTCTAAATAAAGACTCTCCAATACTTAACTTAACTTAATTATACTGGTATAGAAAGTTATTTCTAACTTGTAGTCACCAGTTTTCACAAAGTTCACACAATTACACAACATCATGTATACACATAGGGCCTATATATTATATATAGGCCTACATACAGTATTACAATGACGACGAAGTT
>JAQFZF010004684.1:0-10400 GCA_034695365.1 Enchytraeus norvegicus
GAGTTTCCAATGTTGTGTAGCTGAGGAATGTTGTAGTTTAGGATCAAATCAATGGCAAAGTGGATATGATAGCTTACCGGCTTTCTTAGGCTATTCAGAACCAGATCTAGTTACAAATTCTATTCCAACTTTTGGATATGGAATGCAGAAGCCTTTCCCTACTAGTTCAAACCGTCCTAGCTCTATTCTAAGTGATTATATTTCGATGGAACGTTTGAATGCTGCACATGGTAATTTGAATCCAAATTTGGATACTCCTTATACGACAGACAATCATGAAGCCAGCTTTACGTCCATATTACCAGAAACATCTGACATGGAAGTGTTGAAACTTTTAAGGAAATTGGCTGCATTAAACATGCGGCCAAAGGAGAATCCATCCATTGGCTCAAGATGTAGATCAACTGAAGGATTATCGTCTTATCAAGTTGGACCCACCAGTAACAACATGTGTCAGAGTGGCTACTGTCGTGATCCTAGGTATGTTGATCAGAGTGGTAACATGTTCTCAAGTCTTCAGAATGATGGATGCATTTCAGAATTCAAACAACACCCACATTGTGTTGACATAGATGAACGTGTCCAGCGCAGTTCAAATTTGGCACCAGCTGCACTAAGATCTGAAATGAATGTAATGTCTAATCCATGTGCTGATGAACGAAGTAGACTAAATTCATGTGCCTATGGAGATGAAACAAAAGGATATAATTCAAATTGTGTG
The DNA here is from genome assembly GCA_034695365.1 of Enchytraeus norvegicus. Taxonomy (NCBI): domain Eukaryota; kingdom Metazoa; phylum Annelida; class Clitellata; order Enchytraeida; family Enchytraeidae; genus Enchytraeus; species Enchytraeus norvegicus. The sequence goes on from JAQFZF010004684.1 coordinate 722, forward strand.
CTATCTAGTTCAGTTAATCCTTCTCTTATCAATCCATACTCATGTGATCTACAAGTGGGTACTAACACTGACATGAATAATTTACATATGAATCAAAAGCAATCGTATTCTTCAAGTATTGGAAGTCTTCCGAATGCTGATAATCAATTTAGATACACAGTTGCTGGTAGTTCAAAGTTGGGTTACTCTCCAGAACTAGTACCCAATACTCAGTGTCAGACAGCTAACTCCCATTGTTCAGTGATCAGCTCAGTGTTAAACAGTAAACAGAAGTTTCATAATACTTCTCATGCCTCTCAGATTATGAACGATGGTCAAACAAATCGTCCAATTATGTCTTATCGTATTAATGATGCACCTGCTAATAGACCGCATCCACACGCAACTGGGATGGTTGGCAACATGACTGGCAATATATCCAATAGAACGGATAAACCTTATTTAGCAAATAAAATGATTGATAGAAACCTCATGGATATTTTACAGGTAAAATATGACGCACTAGGAACGAATGTTGCCAATTATTGTGACAATTCCTTAGAACACCATTTTTATGTTAACAATAAAGAAATGAGTAGAAAACCAAATCACTATGTTAACGAATACTTGTTGGACGATGCTACAGATTCTCAGTTTAGTTCAATTCCGCTTGGCGTAAATATTCATGGTACAAATTGTTGTTTCTCCAACTGTTGCTCAAATGTTAACATCAATTGTTGTAGTCAAAATGATCACAGACCTGCTGTAGATTATAACACAATGAGTGATAACTTTGACCATTTATCCAGCAGAAAGTATCAAAATGAAAGTGGTATTGATAACTACGTCATACATTCTCAAATGCCTAACCATAATACTGAGGATGTTTCTAATGCAGGCAACTACTTTGATGATGAAGGCTGTGTGGACACAAAAAATCCGTCTGGTGGTATGAAATATGATTGTTCCACTTATAATAAATGTTTTGTTGATAGTAGCATGTGTGCTGACAATTTGCCAAATAGGAATTCAACTCAAGACTATTATGGTGTCAGCCAGAATTGTATTCCATCTGTCGCTACGAGGGAAACACAGCCTCAGGAAGAGAATGATCAAAACCAGGGACCTGTAATAGAGAATACATCCTCAAAAGAAGGAGCTTATTCTTGTAATAACTTCTACCAAGTAATGTCGCCAAAACCTGTGCGACGCCATGGAAGCAACAGCATTGCCAGTCGAGTCAAGTATTTTCCTTCCCTAGCATTCCGGTTCTACATCGAGCAGCACGCAGAGAACGTCAGCAAATATCAGGAGGAACGGCGGGAGCGCTTACGACGTCTAAACGATGACATGACAAAATTGAATCTCAACGAAGTAGAACAGGCTCAATTGCGACAGCTCTTATTTTGCAAGGAGTCTCAACATCTGAGACTGAGGAGGATCAAAATGGAGGCAAGAATGTTTGAGAAGGTGGCTGTGCTGGGTTCTGGTGCTTTTGGTGATGTTTATCTGGTGCAGAAGAAGGACACAAGAGCTTTGTATGCCATGAAGACCCTGCGCAAGCATGAGGTATATATTATAGTAATTTGCTATTCACTTAATTCCACAAATGACATGCCCACATGTTTGCAGATGGTCTATGTTTTTTGTAGTGTAGTCTGCTGTCTTGAGAAGTAGATCGTTTATACATAATTACTGCCTGAAATTAATCATCCTATAACCTGCACAATCTCATGTGCACTGCTCTCACTGCAAAAAAAGTTCATATTTAAACAGAATGCTTTTGAATATTAACTTTATTTACATAATTATATAATTCTCAACTAGAAAGTTGAAAATCTTGGATACAAGGTATGTATATTGAAGCCATAATTATTCTTAAATTAAAGCATCATTAACTTGTGGTAAATACAGAGCCTTTGTAATAGCATCAATATATTGGGTTGATCGATGGTGTGCTTATTAGTTTGGAGATAATAGAATTTGTGGGGGATATTGTTTGCCTTGAACCTGCCATAGGGTAGGTCCAAGATGTTGCCTGCCTTGTGGCAGACTCTGGATGTATTTATGTTTATTATGCATCTCTCTTTGGCAGTATTCTGAGTTTGGCATGATAATTGATCAAAATTAATGTTACTTAATGATACCAGGTAGTGTACAGTGTACAGCGTATATCATTATTAGGTTCTCAAGAGAAGGCAGATCGCCCATGTGAAGGCTGAGAGAGATATTCTGGCTGAAGCCGATAACGAGTGGGTTGTCAAACTCTACTACTCATTCCAGGTCTCTACAAACTTTCTTCTTGTGAAATATTTAAACTTCTTTTTTCTGTATGTTTCTCCTCTGCTTGAGCTTTAACATTTTGACATCCTGACATCGTCTTTGTGTGAGAATCAGTAGTTAAATCCTCATTGATTGATTGATCAAGTCACAATAAATTGATATTCTTTATTCGATTGAGAGCTGTCCTCATATCATAAATGTACTGAATACCTTTTTTACAGTAGTTATTAACTTTTAGATTTAGGGTGGCTAACACCAGCCTACCCCAATAATCCAAACTTGTACATTGGACGTCCCTAATATTGGTTATTGGTCATTGGTCATCCCTGGATGAGGAAACGGACTTTAAACCTATATTACTCTTATTATTAAATTATAATATAGTAATATAATTATTATTTTTTTAATGCCCTGGTGGTTAACAACCCTGGGCTAAAAAATAACATAAAATTGATTTGATTAGTTTAACAAAGTAGTAGGCCAATAGATTAAAAAAAGCATGTTTAAATTAATCTCTTGTACTCTGGAATGCCATTTTGCTGAAAGTGCTGCGGAAGCATATCGCGTTGTAGGTTTGGATCGCGATGGACAGCCGCTGCCACAGAAAATACTTTTCGCGATTGTCACCGGTGATAGCATGGGTCCTCCTGCTGATGTCATCTATAAAGTCGGTGCCGGCAGAGTTGATGGGGCCAAGGGGTCTCAAAGGCAATGGGCACGAAGGAGTACCTTGACATTATTTCTGAGTATTTCTGAAGCTTCTTTCCTGCTGAAACTTCTGCAGCAGATCCAGCCATAGAGCTCGACACGGCAACGTTACTGGCCGCGAGCGTATCCGTGACAGGAACGTTCCAGCGAACACACTTTTCCTCCGACCAGGGGATTTGGGTCACACCATCAGGACGCTTTCCATCCGATCTCACCAATCCCTGTGGCTCTTAACTGCGGGAATATTGGCTCGATTCATGGCTCGCCATATAATGTCATTCAGGAAGTTATGGCGTCAAATTCTCCCGGAACTTCTCTTACAGGCCAGGCCACGAGTCCCTAAGACGTTGACAGATGCGCCACAAATGCAGGAGTTATTATTATTAGTATTATTATTAGGTTGTGTGTGTGTGTTGTAGCAGACAGATGAGAGGTCTATTGTTGCATAGTATTATCAGCTGATGACCCAGGCTGTTGACTCGCTGCTGTTGTTGTCGTCTCAGACTCATCATCATCCTCCTCTATCTCGTGAACGTGTACACACGCTACAAAACATTAATTCGGGATTAATTAGATACCAAGACACAATAATTTGATTATCCCCATTTGGATAGCGTAATCAGTAACAAGCTAGCTCGATAAGCAGCATGGGTTGGAGTTTCAGTTGGGTCTGTCTCTAAAGGCTAAAGCTGAATTTAACGTCCTATTAGCAGCCGAGGGCTACAACAATGACGGGAAAGCCCTGGGATTCGAACTGCAGACCTATTGTCTGTTGATACGTAGTCCTGTCACCCAACTGTTATTCAACCGGCTCTAGAGGGTTCCCGGATACGGTCTCCAACAACATCTGTCGATACTGAAACAAAAGTTTAACTTAGCTTTACAGCTTATTAACAGCTTTACAGCTTATTGACAAAATACACAGATGACGGCTAACTAACGCAGAAGGAACATATTTTCTCATTAAAGAAATGTAAGCTTACCATTTCTGGTGTGGATAAAGAAAAGCTATAGTGATGGGATCAATTTGTTGGTCAAAGTTGTGCTCACCAATGAGCCTTATTGAAGACTGTGAGCATAAAACTGTGCCTTGGACTTGCATGCATCATTGCACAATGCACATATAATGCAGCACTTGAGTGGTTGGATCAATTAAGACCTATGTAAGATACGATAAAAAAACGATTTATTGGATATCAAGGCAAAAGATTCCATAGCATTATATGCTCCACATTAAAGCAGCGTTTTTAACTATTTGAAACTCTTTAAAAGAAATGGAAGACAGGCAAGCCTAAAATCTGAATTGTTCCAATTTTGTTACTTTCTATTGAATTTCATAGATGCAATTTCTACAAATAGTTCATGGCCACATTTTTGGTGTGGTAAAGGCAAGAAAGAGAGATTTCTTAACCAAAGTAGCACAGTATAATTATTGTTCCACAAACCTGCAAAAGCTTCTGGATACCTCCGACCTAACTTTGTCTTCAAAGATCTGCAGAACATAAAAATTAAAAAACATACTTTAAATATTGGATTACATTTTAGAAATTTTTTTTTGCAATTTTTAGACAAATAAATTTTTAACAAATTATAAAAAATTTATAGAGATATCTGGGACCATATAATCAGAAATTGTTATTACAAATTTGAAATAAGTACTCGGACAAACCGTATTCGTTTAAATATTTCGTCGAGCTCCTTTTTCGTGTTGGTTAAAATCTGAACATGAGATTTGAAATCAAGTTCCATGGCAGAATATCGCGAGGCAGACAACACGTTAAAGTTCAACAGCATTTCATTTGTCTTCTCGTACCTAGACATCCTGCGAGCACAATCACAATTCGATACAATATTATATACAATGAGAATTTAATGTCCAATTCCTCACCCGAAGGTGATGTGAGGGACGTCTCAAGCAGACCATGCAACTGCATACAGTTTTATACCACCTGCCACTCGCCAATGCATAGACCGAAGAGAAATGAATAGCAATCCATTTATTTCTATAGGCTTAAATCTGATAACACAATATCAAAATTAATTGTAAAAATAGGTTAATGCATCATGTGGATGTATTTCAAGGAATGCTCTATATAAATCAGTGATATTGAATTCTGCGCCTGCTACTTATTCTGATTAAACATGGTTTGATTTTAATACAGTATATCACAGATCTCTTTAACTTATAAATTATTTTATGTGTAGAGAGCCCTGCAGGTTTTAAAAATGACTTACTATTTAAATTCTAAACTATTGAATCACAGCCAGACTACTCAATAATAGTAGTAACAAGTTTAACACCATTCCTCATCAAGGGATAACGACAGGGACGTCGACCTACTAGGCTAAAGAGTCATAAAATCGCACAGTATTGCATCTCTGTAAAGTTCTTTTAATATGCATGTGAGGTTTTTCCAAGTGAATGGAAAAAGACCAGAAAATGAACGCTAAATAAATATCTTATAATATTATTTTGCCTCGATAACTGACACTAAAGGCCTCAGAAATATTAGGAGTATATATTGAATGCAAGAAACACATCATTAAAATAATGATAACTATTTTATTATCATTCAATTACTCGTAGGTTACAAACATACATGATGTACACAAACAATAATCACACTTATAGGATTATGTTAGTGGTAAAATTAATATTTAAAATTAATATTAAAGTAAATAATATAATCAAACGATATACGTGCAGTGTGCACATCATAAACAGAACTGAATCTCAACTGAAATGACAACTTCCTATACATTCATAACTTCATATCTTAAACGACAACTCGTTACAATTTCCAATCTTAAACGACACTTACTCTACAACTACAGAGTCTACAAGTACAAACCTCAACTCAAACTTCCAAAACTCTCAAACTCCACTCTCAAATACTCCAAACCAAACTGTCCACTCCAAGGCTCCAAACTCGACTAACTCTCTGGTCATCAAAGAAACTCTACCAGACTCATCCAACTCCCACACACATGTCCCAGACATAGTCTCACCTATATCACTGACATAACATCAGACACATTCATTCACCCATACACTTGTTCCAGACACACTACCTAGTTACCTGACAATACATCAATACACTTGTCCTAGACACACTACCTAATTACCAACAATACATCAACACACTTGTCTTAGACACACTACCTAATTACCTGGCAATACATCAACACACTTGTCCTAGACAAACTACCTAGTTCCCTGACAACGTACATGTGTTTTTGAGTATTCATAATGTTGACTATATCATCAGGACATATTTCTGCCATCATGCCATTAAGAAACAGGGTGGATGCTGATGGCTGTGAGGCTGGCGTTTCATCTGATTCAAAATCACTTGCTGGCTTAGAAACTCTACACTGTGGCGTGTCTCGAAGGTTAGCAGCCATTTTCCAGTATATGTGATTAAATCTACAAATTAAATGCATAAAATATGATTTTAAATTTTTTTTCAACATGTAATAGAGACATTAGCATAGTCAATCAGCAAAATGGTTTGAGAATGGCATTGGCGAGATAAAGAAAACATGCCCTCATTTCATAGGATTAAATGTGACCTAGGGTTTGTGTCCAAATGACAATGTACGTACTACAGGTTACAATATGAAACTGGAAGATTTAACCAGGATGTAGGAGATGGATCTCGGCTCTCATAAAGACTCGTGCCTGCGCAAAGACAATTTGACAAATTTTCTCAAAATGTTCACAGAGAGTGTAGATATAATTTAGGGTTACTATTAAGGTGAAGGCTAGGCTAACCATAATTCCTAACTCTACCATGACCCTAAAAATTTACGTGAATAAAATATGACAAAGGCACAAGTCTTTATGTGAGCCTCTTTGCCTAGTGAGGTTGTAAATGCAGTGTCAATGAAGTTTCAAGAATAAGATGGATGATGTACTTGTCGTCCCTGACATCGCCTTCGGGTGAGGAACCGGACGCTAAATCCTCATTGTATTGTATTGTATTGTACTTAATTTTGATAAATTCTGGATATCCCAGAAGCCTACTATATAAATGGGAAGCAGATCTAGTAAATATATAGCATAGTTTGCAATGTCTCTAGAGCATGTTTTTATCTAGGCTGTGTTTTTATAAGCATTTTCTAGTGTGGATGTGGATATAGAGGCAAAAGCCTGCATCCACTGGTATACCCCAATTAAAAGTAAAGTTAAGTTGTTAAAAAAATTTTAATAAGCCTTAAATGGCTTTTATCCCTATTTCTGCTACCTTTATGTATCGTTATTTTGGAGTTGGAGTGAGTGTTATTAGCAATTACTGTAAATTCTTTCCCTCTGCTGTTCGATTAATTATTCGTATTGCTGAATGACCCAACACGTTAAATAATTTAATACAATAATATTTTAGTAATGCTAAAGATCTATCCATCATGCACAACTCTCTGATGTTGTATAAGAGTGCTTTTTAACTGAAAACTGTACATGTTTTGTAAGAGCCGACTAACGCAGATATTTTTATACTGAGGAAGGAAAAATTGGAAACCACCTCCGAAGTCAGAATATATATTCCCAAGAAAAAAGGTTACATTTGGGGTGTGGTAAAGGCATGGCCTTTTTGATGGGATGTTGATGAGCGATTGAGTTCTCATTGGTGAGCATGATAGCAGACATTGGTGCCGGCTTGAGAAAATTATTGGGGTTGCCCAGTGATGGATTTCGAAATTTTTGAGGGTGGCCAAAAAGGGGGCAAATATGTTTTAATGGGTCAATTTATACAATTGTCGCCAACAATTATTAGCCCACCCGGCCCCCCTCGTCGCGAGGGGGCCATGGTCCCACCCCTACCCCCAGTTAAGTGTGCCTAGTGACTGAATAAATCCGACTGGGGATGGACCATGGTCACACTCCGACTCGAAGCGTGAAACGCCTTATTTGAGTGTGCCTAGTGACTGAATAAATCCAACTAGGGGGTCTGGAGGAGCGTCGTAAGCTCCCCCAGCCGGGTCCCCCAGCTGCCAACGATTTTGGTGAATATCAATGTGAAATTGGCAATGAAAAGTTGAATAGTATTTTATTATTTCATTAAATACTACATTATATAAACAACGAGGTGATATTGTAATTTGTATAGAGTAGGACTAGATGGGACACACGCTGGGGGTCGGTAGCCTACTTGAGAGAAGACGTCCGCATCCGTTTCCGTCATCAAGAAATCTTTTGCATGAAAACGATTTCATTTTAAAAATAAAGCTAAGCCATAATAAAGCAGCCCAAGTTTCATAGCTAATTTTCCCGTAAGCAGGCAACGAAATGAAGATTTTTGCATCTTGTAATTTATTATTTGGGATGTTGACAAAATACTTAACACTCTAAATATTGGGGTTGCTCAAGCATCCAAGTTGCCTACAAGTCGGCGCCTATGCTTGTGGTGCTGTAGAAAATTTAGTAATCCTGGTAACGGCGGTCCCAAATTATTATATTAACAAAAGAAGATTTTGTTGAAATTTGCACAAATAGTGCAGATTAAAATTAAGATTAGGGTATGGGTTACGGTTGTGAACTAACCCTAACCATAACCCCACCTGACCCTAAAATAACAGTTGAAACAAATATGACGCAGGCACAAAATTCTAACTACAGCCATAGTTTGATACCACCTTTACCAGAATTACCGAAAATGTAATGCAGTGGTTTACTACGGCAGATGCTGCAGACAACAGTTCATGATTTCACAAATGCGGCAGTAGCTATAAGCAGTACCAAGCTGTACTGAGCTGAAACATTAGATTTCAACTGAGTAATGGTAAACTTAACTTGTTTCGTACCGATCAAGGTTTACCAGTCAAGGGTAAACCTTGACCGGTACAATTCTCGAGATACGGCTTTTTGCTAAAGTCATGAAAACACGTTCAAAATAGCCTTATATTGTGGGAAATTGTGTCCATATTTTATTTCCAGTACAGTTGATGCTTGTGAAAAAAGTTATTTGATTTTACTTGCATTTTAACCTATAAATGTATATGATATTGTTAGGGTTTGGGTTAGGGCTAGGGTTCGCGTCTGGGTTTGGGTTAGGCATAACCCCACCCTAACCTAACCCCTAACCTTAAATTTAAATAATTTTAAATAGTCATTTAGCAATTTTTACAACATTTTTCACATTTTTTTATTAGTAATTGTAATTTCACACCAAGCATCAACTGGAAATCAAAACTGAAAACTATTTCTCGCGAAATTAAGCTACTTTGAACATGTTTTCATCAATTTTGCAACAGGCCCCTACTCGAGAATTTTACCCTGTCTAGTTGTGAGGACAATAAGGAAATAAACAAAACCTTAGTTTGAGAAATGTCAACAATCTGATTAAATTATTCCAATATTAACCAAATATACCTTAGGCCTACAGTAACTTGGATCTTGGTGTAAATTCTTTAACAAAAATCGATTTCTTTATTTAACCTAGACGCAAGGCATAATGATCACAGTTAAGAACAAGATCTCATAGGCTTATGAACAGTAGACATAATTATGGTCTTTGTACTACAAGACTAGTCAACTTTGTTACTAACCCTAACCTTTACTTCCCCCCCCCTTCACCAATCGAATTTCGGGTTGGTTGATTGATTTCGTTTAATCAATTTTCCAGGCTGGGGTCGGGGGAGGGGGGTGGGGGTTGTACTGTGCACTGTGGGTTCATCCATATATTACGTCATCACTTTTTCGGGATTTTTG
>JAQFZF010004685.1:0-10399 GCA_034695365.1 Enchytraeus norvegicus
TAAAGTAATATTTAATTTTTTCCACCCCCCCCCCATTTCAGAAAGTTACTATTAATTTCCACTCCCCCCCAATATTTTCCATGGCGCAGGCTGCGCCATGAAGGTATAGGGATAGACGCCCCTGCCCTCCCGCCATCTTTTCTAGTGGTTTTACAACGTTCCATGATACAGACGAAATGAAAATTGCAAGATTATTCTACATACAATAAGCAGGGCTGAAATCTCAAATTTGTTCTAATGATAAACTATATATGAGCACATATCACGGTTTGATATCCTAGTTGGTAGATAGTTTGTCTGGTAATCAGGAGACCAAAGGGGTCGGGTCCCAGCCAAGTTCGTCTTTGATGCGGAAACAGAAATTTAGGCCTACAGCTTTTTTATCTATTAAATGAGCTACTGTACATTCATAACAAAACAAAACAAACTGTGATAGTTATTATACGCATAGACATAAGTTGAATATTTGGAAGATAGGCCGACTGTGGCAGCTGCTGTTGATCAAGTACATAGGATTACGGTCAGATAACAGCGAGATCAATGAACTTCCGAGAGATGAGTCAAACAATGCAGCAACCTGACTGAGTGATTACATTGACGTCCTTGTACAACATTGATATCATTACATCACAAAAACCATTATTTACGTATTGTTATGCCTACTATAGAGCAAAAATTAAATATAAGTACATTTGACTATATTGCTATACAGATGTCAATCATGTGCTTTGTAATTATTTATGTTGAGCACAGAATAATCAAATGTAAGCTATATAAATAGTGCATGATCTTTCTGCACAAATGTCTGAATATTTGTAACTGATGAGCAAATATACAGGGTGGGGGAAAAATAATCCCCTAGCGAAATCTCAATAACTTCGTCAGAACTCAAGATATTTTAAACAAATTTGTAAGACTTCTAGAGGAGATTTTTTGACATCTACCCTGCAAATTTGGTCGAAACATATTTATAAATGAAAAAGTGACAGAGTTTCTACGAAAAAATCGAAAAAAGCAAAGTAACAAGGCCTATTCAATGGGAATTCTTTCTTTTTAATTGAATTGTGGCTCTGAAGAGGTCCGTATATTGATGCTGCCTATTCTATTAGAGTAGATGTTCGAAGCGACCACTATCTGTTCGAATGCACACTGTAGCGTCTTCCGAAATGCTAGTACAGCCATGTCGACGGCCTCTTGTGCAAAGTCTTCCCGGATTGCTGCAGCACAGTCTTGAGTTCAGTTTTGTTGGTTGGTTTTGGAGTAAATACATTGTACCTCTCAAGCATAGCGCCCTAGATGAGATGTTTGAGGTCAGGTGAGTATGGTGTCTACTCATCAGTCTTCACAAACTCAGGACTATGCTGCTCGATTTATTCTTGCGCCACCGCTATTTGAATAAGCCTTATTAGTTTGTTTTTTTCGATTTTTTCGTACCTTTTTCATTTAAAAATAATTCTCGACCAAATTTGCAGGGTATATGTCAAAAGATCTCCTCTAGAAGTCTGTAAAATATTTCTAAAATATCTTGAGTTTTGACGAAGTTATTGAGATTTCGCTAGGGGATTGTTTTTTTGCCCCACCCAGTAGATAATCTAAAATAGATTCAACGAGAATTGACTTTCGTAAAAGATGTCCAACCTGACACTAAGTCAAATTCAACGCCAAATCTAAATCTATCTAATCAGTCAATATGAGTGGGTCCATAGAAATAATAATATATACACTAGAACAATTAAACGTTGCACTCTCATGGCTACAAGGATATCCCCGGATGTTGATGTGTGCAACTCAAAATAAATTTAAAATTAAATTTAAAATTACGTCATTTGTTTATATAGACACTTTATTACATTACTCTTTATTAGTATTATCATGTTTCTTGATTCCATGACGTCATTTTATTCATACTTTTAAGCTTCACATTTCAACATCCGGAGTGCAGTCATGTAGCCATGAGAGCACGGATTATTACTATAGCTTGAGCCTTCTAGTGTATATATTAATATTTTTATGAATGGGTCTCTCCAAGACGTCATGGACCATTGCATAATACCAATATGTAATTTAAATCCATCTGGACATCAGAGATCTTCATATTCAACAGGTTGCTGAGAAGCTGGGCTGATATTAGGGTCCCACACTCATCCTTGAAGAATGAAACCATGCACAAAAACTCCGCTAGTATATGTCTGATTTTTTTGTTCTTCTTATCCGTATATTTTCACATATGACATACTCTTGATTAATCTCAGCTATATGATTCTCATTTGATACAGTATGCGTTGTAAATGACTATTGATGCTATGACGACTATAGGGAATTATTTGCTATCAATATATTTATATGCAAGTGTGTTTTTATCCCACATTGTGCTCGGAGCGGTAAGTGAATTGTGTCCAGATTCAACATTACTTCACAAATAATGTGAAGCGACACCTTGATGTTGTAGAGCCGTTGAAGCTCCTTGAACAGTTGATAAGGCACATGCCAGATCCCTTATACAAACCCAAACCACCCAATACCGAATCCCCGACACATCCATTATAAAAACAAACCAGCAACCCTCTGGATGTCATGCTGAAGATGTCAGCATTACGCATGACCTCGCGGATTATGAATAACTATAAGATTTGCAACATAACACGTTTTATATATATGAGAAATTGTAATACTGTGTAGTCACTGCAGTGTACAGTAGTAGTAACCAACGATCAATCAATCAAAACAATAATGTTGTTAGAAATCTACCTTCTGAAATCTCTTTGTTTTTTCTTATAATTGGTTGCTTTTAAAGAAGCTATTTTCGAACCAAACCGGAAATCCTTTGAGATCCTGATGGTTTCTCGTCAATTCATAAAATCAGCAATAAGCTTTAAGCAGAATATTATTGTGGATCGTTGACTCTATTGGACTTGTCATATCGGTAACTGCTACAATAATGTACAGACCTAAACCAGAAAAATTCTGAAACTAATAGACCGAGCACTGTAGGTTATATCTAAATTACAAATTTCTGTTATTTCTCTTACAGGCATTAATGAGCACATCATCGAAGAAACAAGCTGATACCATCGGAAAAGACGTTGACGATGACACACTTTTAGAATAACTCTAACATGGAATACAAGTTATTGTTTCTGATATAGTTTTTCGTTGCCTTCCTGATTGCCTACCTTATTGTCTACCTTGTTGCGTACCGTAGCTATCTCTTACAAGCACCAGTTTTCAGTTGTCCAGTTACCTGAACTCATCAAGAGTCCAGTATTATTATGCATTACTTTACGAAAAATTTAACCTAATTCGCTGCTTTCATGCAAATTACAATGTATATGCTTGAAAAGTCTAGAAAACTCTCCCGTCTCGGTCCAAGATAATATTAAACTTAGTTTAACCTTGCTATTCTAGTGGATATCCAACGAATATTGCGGGGGTGTTCCTAAATTAACACGTGACTAAGTAGCATGTTTCATTAGTTCTAAATTAGACAAAGTATCACATTTGTCGTTCAATATCATGATTTGTATGACCTGAGACTTAGATACTCCCTCGCTCAAAATAGGGTCTACCTAAATATACTTAAAGCAGTACAGTTAAGAGAAAATGCATACACGTACTATTATTGTTATGCACTATTTGTTATTATTTCTGTTCTCAAAATTTGTATATCATATTTTGGTTGTCAGTATGAGTAATAAACGGATTTTCTATTCTATTTCTATTCGATTCTATTATAGAAAGAATATAATATCATTTTGTCCCTCTTTAGCCCAGAGTCATTTACAACTCAGACAACTAAAATGCCTTACTGTGTAGGCGTATAGTCAATACTCAGTCAATTGCAATCTGTTTAAGATATCCAAAGAGTTAAGAATGAGTGAAAATGAATTGCAGGTGACGTTATAGTCCAGTGCATAGAGTTCTTCGCTTTGGCGAAAGTGAGTGAAGAGTCTTGTGTTCGATCAAATGTCAGTCTACAAATAATAACGCCAGCTCCCTTAGGCACGGATGCTTGCCGGTGCCTTGCAAGTTCAGGTATCTTCTAGTGTAGCGATCAGGCGTTTTCAACGGCAAATAAACGATTGACCAGTATGATGACATAGGCTTACTGAGCATGTATAATATATGAAAGCGGATTATTAGAAAGGAGTCTTCTAAACATTTGCTTCTGACATATGTGAGAGTAGAAGATAAAATTCAGAACGTGGTCTATTATGTCATGCTCTACATAAGGCCTGTAGTTCTACTGGCACATTAGCAAGCTGAGAGCCTTAGATTAATTCGCTGAAGGATATGACTTGGGCAATTGTTTAAGTATTTTGTCACAAATCATTAATCACAATTGTAGTATGCATTGAATGAAGATATAAAATAAGATAAAATAGGCCAGGGCTGTTACGATAGAAGTAACCTAAAAGAATTTACACATCAAACTTCTATCGTACTACAGTATAATTTAATGTTTACAAATGATATATATATAGGGTGAGCAAAACGTTACACCCCCCTAGGGAAATCTCAATAACTTCTTCAAAACTAAAGATTTAAAAAAATATTTTCAGGTTGTCTAGAGGAGGAATGTTGACATTTACTTTCCAAATTTGGTCGAAAAATATTCATAAGTAAGAAACTAGCAGAGTTTCTATGAAATATAACAAAAATAGCAAAATAATTAGGTATGCAGCATGCATTCATTTCCTTTTGAAGAGAATTTTGGTCCTGAAAAGGGTCGTTTGTTGCTGTTGCCGATCCTATTTGTGTAAGTGTTCAAAGTGACCGCCATCTACTCGAACACGACAACTGCCTGTAGCCTCTTCAGGAATGCTAGAGCAGTCAGGTCGATAGCCTCTTGAGGCAAGTCGTCCCATATTGCCTCTATCACGGTCTTGAGCTCAGCCTTGTTAGTTGACTTTGGAGTGGACACTTTGTACCGCTCAAGCATAGCACCCCAGACATGGTAGTTGAGAGGATTGAGGTCAAGTGAGTTTGGTGGCAACTCATCCTACTGGACGAACTCCTGACCTAATATTTAAGGAAAATCGTGCCAACACTATTTGAATCAACTTTGTTATTTTGTTTTTTTCGATTGTATAATGGAAACTCTGTAACTTTTTTTAATATTTTGCGACCAAATGTGGAGGTTAATTGTCAACTTTCCTCCTCTAGGTAACCTGAAAATATTTTTTTAAATCTTTAGTTTTGACGAAGTTATTGAGATTTCGCTAGGGGGTGTAAAGTTTTACCTCACCCTGTATGTACCGTATTACGTATATTGTTGAAAAATGTTTAAAGCGCACAGCCTAGACCAGTAAAGATTTATGTTAGTATGGGCCAGACATATTTCAGCTGCTTAAAACGAAAAATTAGTGATTTTTCCACTAATAGTAAAATTAAATTATGCTGCTGAATCTGAATCATCGATGTTGAAATTCCACATTATTGATAAATGGACAATGAAGAGTCATGTAACCCTGCGGAAAGTCTGAAAATTGAAAGAGTAAATTGGTCTATAACACATATCAATGCCACATGGCTATCAAACTCTACACTGCTCATCTGATTGAGTGGCCTCTTACGAATCCATGCAGTTGTCGGTTGATTCAATTTTAAACCTTTCCGAACCCAGTCTGGAGACGGTTCAGGGTCCATGCTCGCTATTGTTTTGAGAGTGGAATACCTTAACCTTTCATCATTATAAAAATAATATCAGATAGAAAGTAGTTTTTAATTTAAAATTCTGGTGTGCACAGTCTATTATTGAAAGAATACTGAAGAAGCTAGATAATATACATTTTATTTGGGGATTAATTTTAGCAATTTATTTGTATATTAAAATGTAGTCTTCGTTTCATTGCTCTGAAGTAAGTATTCCATTTTTATTTGTTTAAAGTATAGCAATTTTGAAAAATTCGCTTGATCAACTGTAATTTACTGTATTAGGAAACTGAAAGCAAACCGGGAACGAACTAATATATTTCCTGAAAGAAATTATATTATCGAAAAAGTGATTTCAATATAAGTCATATATTCGAATTAGTTGGAATTAATAAAGGCTAAAAGCAGTTATATATTATAAGTTATAAAAGCTTTCGTGTGGAGATGCGCTGGAAAGACATTTGAATGTCGAATGATTGCAGTTCATTCTAAATAACCATAATATGGCATTGCTGTATTGTTGGAGAGTGACAGATTTTCTGGAGCAAAGGTGTTATTTTTAGCGTTGGTAAAAACTAAAGCCTTTATGAACAATGGATTAGTTTAATGTGATTGGTCGTTCACTGCTAAGCAGTGAACGAGCATAGCGTTTATGAAGAACTTGATGGGTTGGTAGGTCTAGTGAACGAGATGGCCGGCTTGTGTATGAATATGTATGCCTTGGACCAGTCATCTGGCAGAGCATTGAAGAGATATATTGAAGGAGATCTCAAGGCAGTTTTAGACAGTTTCAGTTGAATGCTGTCTAGGTGGCATTTCCTAATCATGAGCGAAATTGCTAGCTCATCTTGAAATAAAAAAGTAATGTGATGCCCCTAAGTTTTATATTCGCAATACCTTGTAAGTTCAAGTTATAAATGAAAACCAACGATTCTGTGCCTATGTTACTCTGAAGGTTCTTCGTTTGATTATAATGGTACGACACACTTTCAGTTCATATGATTAATTATAGGCTGTTTTATGATTAATTATAGTGCTTTCAACCCTTAAGTTGAAAATATAAGTGCTTATTCTGACCTTTATTACCGTTCGCCCATATATACATCTATACCTTCAATATCCTATTTAGCATTGATTTGTAAACATGTACGTTGTGATAAATAAATAAATGACTATATAAATGTCAACGATGAATTTTAATTTTTAGTGCCAACAAGTGCACCATTTTGCGATTGGGCGGAGGGGGTGACAGGAGGCTCGTTTTTCGCATTAGTATCGGAGATCTCTCAAGTTTCTAATTTGAGAGGTCCAATGAAGGATCAACTCTCAATCTCAATGCTACAAACCTGGTGGCCTTCCATTATAATTTTTATCAAACCATTATGCAGTTCCAGCCAAGACTCCGGTTCCAGCACTGATAAGAATTGAATGCCGTATCTCCTATACCAAAACATTTTTTACTTGAATTTTAATTTTAGTAATCGCTCGAATATAATTACACGCACAGTGTACATGGAATAATGTTCAGTGCGGTACACTGCACCCAACACTACGCGTCACGCAACGTGTTACACACAAAAAACTAGACTAATTCTATTAGTATAATTTTTTATAATTAGTATAACCTACAGTGCTCGGTCAATTATTTTCAGAATCTTTCTGGTTTAGGTCTATAGATTATATTAGCAGTTACCGATATAACAAGTCCAATAGAGTCAACGATCCACAATAATATTCTGCTTAAAGCTTATTGCTGATTTTATGAATTGACGAAAAACCATCAGGATCTCGAAGGCTTCCGGTTTGGTTCGAATATAGCTTCTTTTAAAGCAACCAATAAGAAAAAACAGAGATTTCAGAAGATAGGTTTCACACAAAAAAAACTAGACTAATTCTATTAGCTTGATGATAGCATAGCGTGATTTGACTCTATTTCTTAAGCAGAGAACAACTACTGTTATCATGAATTCGGTGATTGATGGATGTGTTTGTTGCTTGTATTAATTGATCATAGTTGTCTTTGTAAGGTCAGATTTATTTTAGGACAGCGGTTCCGCTCAATTCAGTTTGAATTGAATTGGAGGAATGCTTTAGGAAACAACACATAAATATCGTTTATTTATGGCGTGACATGTTCCCAATATAAGTTCGATGTGATATATTTAGCAATTACATTTAGAATCAGAGTGTCTATAAAGTGTTACAAGTGTTACGTGTTCCTGATGCCGTCATCAGATGACGAAACGGACATTAAATTCGCATTGATTGATTGATTGATTGAAGTGTGGTATGCAGGGCCGCCAATAACCAATAAGCGGATAAATATTAAACCAGTCATATTTGTAGGTAAAATGACATGAAATCTGCTGAAGCAAATTAGCCTAATACTAAAATTAGGGAACAGTTCGTTGTAAAGCTCTGATATATGTAGTACCAAGAAGATTGAGAATTCAACTGTGGTATTGAAGTTTATTATGATCCATATGTATCTCATTAGATAGTATCATGTGCGTTTGTCATGATGATTTGCTCATAAATAACTGCTATAACTAAGTCTACACTAACAGTATCACTTGTACATTGTAATCAGTAATAATTAATTAAACAATCTTTAAATCTTATTTATATAATAATTTAAATATGGCGCTGAATAATTGCGTAAATATGTATAATTATTAAGACTTTTTGCGATAATTGTTCACATAACTAAGGCATGCAATGATGAAATGAAGTTAATTGAAGTAAGTGTTACATAAACTTGTACTCTATACAATAAACTCCGAAATAATAATCTCACGCAATAATCATCAATAGAGATAAACCGATATTCGGTTCAGTATTCGGAATCATTCCGATAGTTTAAAATGGGATAATTTTAATTGAATATTCAATCCCAGGACCAAAATAGAAATTCGTAAATGGAAATCATAGTATACCGGTCTGGAGCAAGCATTAAATCCTTTTTACATTTCATCGCAGTCTAATTTAGACTTTACTTAAAACGTTAAACAACAGGGGTTTGATATGAAGAAAGATATTGGTCGGTCCATTGGTTCGTCCTATTTCTAGTCCTTCCGGTCCGCACTAGAAAATATAAATAGACTAATTGTTTAATGGAAGGAGTCCATTCCATAGGGCGATCTCTCTGCTATTCTAGGAGTAAATGCGTTGGCTAGCCAACGGTAGAATTGGAGTATAAATTACACAAGAGTTTTGTAAAATTTCCTCTGTAGAATACTATAGTGGAAGACTATTCTGCTATTGAATGACTTCCAACAAACTGAATACTGCGAGTAACACTTGGATTAATGATTTAATCGCCAGAGAGTTGGCTGCCATAAATCAGCCAGAAACAACGAGCCATCCACTGACTTCAATGCACCAGCACTAGATTGCATTTATACTACATTGCATTAGCAAAGTTTTGCATTTTTGATATATTCATCTTCTCTCCACAATTACTTTTAGATTTTACTTGGCAACGTTACGGCATTGAGATGCCATATTCATTGCTGAACGTAGGTGAAGTGCTGATCCCGATCCTTAGTGATAGCATCATACAGATTGCTAAGTGATTAGTCTGACGGTGAGATCTTTAGCCATACACTAAAGGCTACACTAAAGGCTGTTATAAAATTAGATACTATACACCAGACCTGCGGTTACATTAGTTATCTTCTGTAACAGTCACCAACTAGTTACTTGTTGCTATCAATTAACCGACTCGGTTGACCCTGTTACAGTAAACATCCTAGATTTTACTCTCGGATTAACTTGACCGGAAATCGAACTCGGACCTTGTACTCAAAATTCTACATAAACTGATATGCTTGCTTAACCATTGAGCCATGAAGTCGTGCATTGTAATTGGTATTATTATTTCAATTTTGACAAAACGAGTCCTTTTATTAGTGTCAATATGGAGTCTTTGAACTTGATATTACTAATTGACGCTATCAAACATTAATTTTGTTTTCTACCACTCTGACTTATTAGGCACTGTAAGATGAATAGACTTTACACTTCGTGAAGTTGTTGCAGAGTTTATACTTTTAGATTATCTTTATATAAATCTATAATCCTTAAAATTGTAATCAAATTCTTTTATGTATGTGTTTTCTTCATTTACATGGTGTCACCGACCACAATTCAGACGTATCGCAGGATTAAGGCTGTAGCCTATATTAGAGCACACAATGCCCCAAGCACCGATATCTATTAACCTACCAGACACCTGGGGTTATTCATTGACCTGCCCTGGGATCGATCCCAGTTCTTCTTGCTTCAGTGGCCAACGCTCTAACCACTCGGTCATAACCCTCCCCTCCCCCTTCCTCCCCAAGAGTTCAAACAATATATTGTTGGCTTGAGTATATTTTATATTTTGAGTATATCTACATGTTATAAGATACAACTAAGTTCGGAAATATAATTGGGATGGGTCATTAAATTTAGTTTAATAATTATCATGCCTTATGCACAAGTTTCTACATTTCTGTCTACTCATTCATTCAGAAATATTTTATTAAACGTTTAAATAATTTTAACTTTTTTCTGATATTTCATTAGTTTTTTGTATTTTCCTTTGTTTCTTTTTTTCTCGCTTTGTTTCTTATTTTCTTTCTTTCTTTATATTATTCTTATATATGCTTCGTACTTTAAAAATGTATGTTTCTTAATAATATAATATCTATCATTTTGATCCTGTCCTAGGCTATTGATCTTATTGATCCTATCCTATTATTAA
>JAQFZF010004686.1:0-10398 GCA_034695365.1 Enchytraeus norvegicus
AGTGCTGTCAGTGTCTCCCTACCCTGCACTGGACATGATATCAGTTGTAATATGTGCTGAGGTCTTAAACCATCCGGTCCCCCTGCAGAACCAGCTGGGAAGCTTCTTAATCAATTAAATCAATCTTAATCTTAATCAATCTTAATGTTAATCTTAATGTTAATTCTTAATCAAATAAAGATTAATCAATTATTATTATTCTAATTTATCATTTCTATTATTGCATTATTGAGTGATTAATTTGTCATTGAAACAATCCAGCTGAAAGAAGCAAAGAGAAGTAGAAAATATTGTAAATTGTCATCAATAGAAATTGAAGAACTTTCTAGAAATGCCTAATTCATAATTATTCGAATTTGATTCTCCTATATTGCAGCTGGCTTAACCTGATACTGAGAAGCTATTGCTTTATAAAGCTAATCTTAGTTAACTTTAGTTAGTGTAGAGTAATTTTGCGAGCAAACCTTATGCTTCTGAACGTGAAGTAAGCACTGGCATACAGTGGCGGATTTAGGTTTTGCCGCACGGGGGGCGAAGAAAATTTCAAGGAGGCGCCTTGATTCCAAATCCGACAAAATTTGCGCGGGAAGCTTTTCTTAATTTCTCTGCATTCACTACTGTGTCATATTTAAGAAAGCGCGTACTCACATTTTTCTTGCTTAACCCCTCAATTGTTTTTGTTAGTTTAAAGCAATTTGAGGGGGCGAGAGTGCAAATGCGCCAAATATGCATAAGGTAGAGTGAGGCAAAACGTTCACTGGGGGCAAAAGGTTCACCCCTGTATTTTTTCCCCCTATCTGTTTTTAACCACTTTTAACCTATACATGCCGGCCAAGTTAGAAGATAATTGTTTTTGGGTTTTTGTTAAAGTTTTCCCGCGGAAAATTTTAAAAGAAGGTTTTGAATATGAATTTTATAATATATTACGAGAAAGTCGTATGTTATTTAGAATAATCTAGCAGAAACAATTGAAATTAGATTCATAAAACATGATTTTTATCCTTAGAGAGTAGTTGAGAGTAATTGAAAGTCTAGTAACTTTATATTATTGTCAATTTAAGAAGGAAGCACTGGGTAGACGTTTTGCCCCCAGCGTGCGGTAACACGTCCACCATTGAATTTTTATTTCTTTGATATTTTTCTTAAAATGAATATATGTACCGTGGCCCTATTGGTTCCAAACTAATTCTAGTATCTAGCCAAAGTCAGTGGCTAACCTAATTGTGAGGAATGATTTATCAAAAGCATTCTAAAAATAAGTTATAAGATTTCCAGCCTTAAGGGGGACGTTTTGCCTTACCGTTTCGTGACCATAATTTTCAAAACCGAGTGGGCAGTGGTTCCTAGGTAATTTTTACTGCAGCATTTGGAATTCTCTGGTAAATTGCCCCCCCCCTTCCTAGAAAATTTTCTGTATCCGGCCCTGAAATACTCTATAGACTATAAAACTTATAAAAGCATTTAAGCTACCGGTACCTAATTTGAATCCAGACATCTAGACAATGCAGTTTAGAGTCTAGTCCTAAATGTGATATTATCAATGTGACCAGTGACCACTGACCAACCATGTGGTTGGCAAAAAAGGACAATGTGTAAAAATTTATGTCTCGGGGGGGGGCGCCAATCCACCGACCAGGGGGCACGCGTGGCGTCTCGCCCCACCCCCCGTGCCTATAGCTGGATCCGCCACTGCTAGCATAAGGGCCCTAATTAGTATCATGGTTTTATCTATCAATTTTATCTGATCGAGCAGTGACAAAGTATTAAACCTACTGCACGTAACAAATGATATATTCGCATAAAAATCATGATCAACTGCGTCCTGAACGGACAAGGATATATAGAGGGGGGGGGGGAAGAGAGAGAGAGAGAGAGCGAGACAGAGTGAGAGAGAGAAAGTTAGAGAGAGAGAGACAGCGAGAAAGAGAGAGAGAGAGACAGAGAGAGAGACAGAGAGGGAGAGAGAGAGACAGAGAGATCCTCAACCCTAACTACATGTATTATCCTACAAACCCTGATCTCATGCAGTCTATTTGGCTCCAGTTCCAGTTCCATCTTCCACCTGGACGTCCTGTGCATGTCCATGTGTATTCCCTGATCAGTGGGATACCTCACCGCTACCACACTTGCCCAATCCCTTCCAGGCCCAGTACTCGAAGATGAGGTTCCAGAAAGCACTGTAGTGGAAATTTCCTGGAAAGATCTTCTAGTAGAAGGCACTGAAGTGGTCTTGGTCACCAACAATACTTGAAACTTTTCCTTCTCCAACAAAACCTCAGACCTATTTTTAAATTCCACAATGGATCCGGGAGAGATTGATTTATCTTCATCGAATAATTTCCCAGGATTAGATTTGGAAATTTCAGGATTTGGAGCTACGTCATCGTCAAATGTTGCAGCCTTTGACGAGCTGTTTCGTTTCAGAAGGATACTATCTGAATGAACTCTAACGTAATCGTCATCCTGATAATCTGATTTATCTGCTTCGTATTCATCTTTGACGTTGTTGTTGTTATCATCCGTAACATCATTCGCCCTAATGACGTCACTATGATGTGGCCAGGTAAATCCGATAACGCCTACGTCACGTGATGAGTCATAACTAAGACATGTGACCTTAGGGGTGAACACGTGACCGTGTGATGACGTCACACTGCCTGTTGGCATGACAATCGTGCAGGACCTGAAATCAGGGGCGGGATTTGGACAGGGAGGGGTGATGAATTCAACACGCTGGGACATAACAGTCCCTGATTTACATTCCAGCCAATATTTACTGTTATATGTGAGTCCTTGGAGGGTTAGGTTCACCTGTAAATAATAGTAAACATGATATAGTGTTTATCATAAGATAATCTCGCATAAGATTTCCCGTTTCTTGTGTGGGGAATTTGGAATAGTCCAACCGAAGACTGCATGTATTTCGTAAGAGCAAAGAAAGGCTCTTTTTTGTTGAGGTTTTGATTACCTTGACAGCAGACTGCGTGCAGGAATGTATACATTAAACATGCAATTTGGCAGAGGGTAGAGAGAGAGAGAGAGAGAAAGAGTGACAGAGAGAGAGAGACAGAGAGACAGAGACAGAGATAAAGGCAGAGACAGAGAACAGAGTCAGAAACAGAGAGACAGAGACAGAGTCAAAGTGAGATAGAGAGAGAGGGAGAGACAGACAGAGAGAGAGAGAGAGATTATCTTACTATTTGGCCCTTGTTAATGAGAATGTTGTACGGAAATATGTATTAAACTACATCAACAACTCGTATAATATTCGATAATAATCATTCGTTTCTCTCTGTAATATTTCATTATCACGTAATTGAGAAGAGATCAATACTTAATAAGGTTAAACTGTAATACACAATACTAATAAATGGGCGCGGTGAATAATAATTCATTGATTTCTAATAAATACTTAAAATTAATAGCATCATTTAAAGAGTTCAGTTGTAGACGGCAGGCCCACATAATGCGATATGATACAAGTATATTAAATTAATAAAGTTATCTATATATAAGTTTTTCTATCCATATCTTTCCCTTGTGAGTCCAATATAACAGTCGAGAATAGAACAGTGGAAAGCTTCACGTGTTTCGTAAGAGTTAATTGGCGCAGACACGGAAGAAGGCTATGTAAAATCAAATTAGAAGCTAGGTTTTTCTCAAAGCAGAAAATTACATTTTAGAAGTTGTAAGAGATGTGTGCTATTTTGATGTGATCAACTTTTTGGTATATGAGTGTTATCTTAATAACAATTTGCTGTTGATTACTTATCATTTATTATACATGTTATATACAATATTATACATGTTAGGCTACATTCATAGATCAATAATTGTTATCTCTCGAATGCGATCGATTGATTAATTTATTGATTTATTACCTGTTTATCCGCTGAGTTGATAACGTTATGAGCATACACCCCTGGAACATTACAGTGGCTCCATCTGGTATCATGATTACAAGTCTCCCTGGCCCAATGTATGTCATATTTGACATTTATACTCCACGATCCTGACCCCGGTAAACCCCACATGACCAGGGCCTCAAGCCCTCCCCCTGCCGACTCACGTACTGTCACCTTGGGGGTCAGCCCTGAAGAGTTTAGAGGCGGGAACGGGGTGGGTGGGGTAGAAAACCTGGGCTTGCCAAATCTTGCCTGGGCTGTGCCAGATCGCTCCTCCAGCATACTACTTGCATCTCTGCGCGTTAGTCTTCTCGCTGCAATTATATAATGTATTTTACAAATATAATGAGATGAATAAATTCAATGGCATTATTATAGCTACTTGTCCCACTCATTGCCTTCGGTTGAGGAACAGGACGTCTTACAACTATGCTTATTCTGAACGAATAAAATATAGTTTTCTCTTTTTATTATGTAGATTATTTTCTTCTGCAACATTATGCTGCAATCAGGATTCATACAATGCAGTTTTAATTTGACTAATAGTTTTGCTTGTATGTAGAGAAATTCTAAAAACTTGCCCAAATAAACATAAATTATATTTTGTTCTCCATTTGTCATGATTTGTGTTCTGAAGCTAGCTGTAATGCACAGTTTAACGTCTGTTTCCCAATCTAAGGATACTGTCAGAGACGAACCCGGTGACTCGAACTCGTGACATCCTGCTCATCAAACCAGAGTGCTATCGACTACGCTATCCAATCGGGACAGTTTGTTTTAACCTAACAATTATGTATTTTAAACCTTAATTTTTTCAAATTCCGTTTCCCTATAAATTGTGATGTCATTAACAATGTAAACAAACAGGAATCCCACCGGAATCAACCGGAACCTGATAGGATGTGGTCGGATTCCGGAGTTCCCGAGTTCCGGAACATACTAACAGGACTTTACGAGGCAACGGATTGAGCGAAGCTGCCGGATTGTCAGACCTCTGGAGCCACCTAGGGTCACTAGATAAATGAATGAATATTTGACGAGGTTGAGTAAGCAACAGACCGGGTTAATCCGGGAAAAATCAATGTTAAAGATGGAATCAATCAATCGATAAGTAAATCAATAAAGAGCTGCTTTATACAATTATATGCCACAGTAGCGTTTAATGAACAATGAAACGTCAAATAACCCTGGCAACCAGGCCACAATTAATGTGATAGTAGTAGACATCTGTCACAGTGTTTTTAAGAATTTATTTTATTCTGTGTAACAGACCAATTTAATACTCAAATATCAGCCTTGCAGTGATCTAGACTGCCACAGTGATTCTGGTCTATGACTGCCAGGCCAATTGATTCTCCGTTGTTAATAATGAAGCATTTTGAATAAAGCGGTGATTATAAATATTCTTAATGATGAAGATCATAAAGCACTCATCAAATTTGATTGATCTTGGAAATAACAATTTTAAAGTTGAATTTTCTAACAATCAACAGTTTTGAAAATATTAGCCAAATACTAAGAACTAACACAAAACGCCATCTCTTTCGATTATGACTTTGAACTAAATCTAGCATTTACTTTTCATGTCTATAAGACTCTTGTCAGATTTGAAGGCTTGATGGTTATAATTTTATCTAAATTAAATTTCTGTGATTAGCGTTGTCCTAATGGTCGCGCCATTAATTTAATCGTGAGTGAATTACTGTCATTATGAGGAATATTTATAGTAAACATTTCTATCAAAATAGAAATTAATAAAAAGATGCAAATAGATTTATATTATTGAAATTGATTAGTATAGAAAGAAGAGAGCATAACTTGTCAGAAGAATTTTGTATTCGCAAATTTATGGTTATTAGTTAAATATTACTGACCCGTAGAATCTACATTTTATATGTACGATTGTACGTATGATGTTCTAAGCTGTCTCAACACATCGCTCTTGCCGTCCCTGACGTCGCCTTCGAGTGAGGAACCAGACGTTCAATCCTCATTGATTGATTGATTGATAGTTTGATTGATTGATTGATGCCAGGCCTATATAAAATGTGTTCTTAGGCTTCTTAATGGGTTGTTTTGACAAGCTTTATGGAGCATATAAGCCGGTTTTGTGGAGCATTACTTTATATTATAAAAAGTTAAATCTGCTCGGGGCTGGTTCTGTAACATTTACACAAAAGCTATTTACAGTATAGTAACTGAATACAGCCTCTAGGTCTAGGCATTGATTTCCTTACGAGTGCGAATTACTACGTGATAGTCACGTGTGTTTTAAAAATAGCAAAAAAATCTATAAGCTTATTCTTTCTTTCTTTCTCTCTTTCTTTCTTTCTTTCTTTCTTTCTAAACGCTCTTGGCGTAATATTGATCTTCCGGCGGCGGCATTATTTATAGATAGTAAAGTTCACTGCAAAGAAATCTTGGGAACCTTCCACTAATCATTCTAAATTACGATAATTACTTGCAAAAAATTAATTTACTATTGAATTTTAGTTAATTAATTAGTAAACCTTAGCTGTGATCGCCGTGTATTGGTTCTCAAGCTTGAGAATAAATCATGGGAAGCTGCACGTGTTTCGTAGAAGCCGACTAACGCAGTCACTGAGGAAGGAAAAGGATAGGCAATTCATCTCAGAAAACAATAATTATCTACTAGGAAATATTGCATATAAACAGTTTATTTTATAAACTAGAGAATAGTCTAATTGCAGAAGTATATATAGTAATATATTTCTTTAGAGCCGACGACTAACGCAGATACTGGAGAAGGCAATGCAAAGCGACCTTAGAAATCATAATTCTTTTATAAAAGGCATCATAATAGGCGTTATAATGGTAAAGACCTTTTATGATGTAAAAGATGATGGGTTAGTTGATAGTGTGCTCAATAATGAGCTACATAAGTGATTACGAATGACAACTTTTTGGTATGAAACTGTTATCTTGCATTGCGCTCAATAGATAGATTAATTCATAGAAGTACTAATATATACACTAGAAGGCTCAAGTAATAATCCGTGATCTCATGGCTACATGACTGCACTCCCGATGTTGATATGTGAAGCTTAAAAGTATGAATAAAATGACGTCATGGAAATGATGGAATCAAGAAACTATATAACATTCATAGAGAATAGTGTAATAAAGTGTCTAAATAAACAAGTGACGTCATTTTTATTTTCATTTTAAACATATTTTTTGTTACAAATGTACATCAACATCCGGAGATATCCCTGTAGCCATGAGAGTGCAACATATTATTGTTCTAGTGTATAGATTAGTATTTCAATGGATTAATTAATATTGTTTACTATAAATAATGAATGAATGAGACTACTAAATGTTGTTCTCGAATAAGAAGTTACAATTGCTGGGCTAATGTTGGGGGGGGGGCTCCGAAAGGCTATTTCGGTCCGGGTGCCAGATAGGAAAAAAAGATAAGTCAGATTTAATAATGATATTTTATCATTTTAAGGGTTTGGCTCCCGGACCCCTCAAATCGCGGGCTTTCAGGGGCCAGAATCCTCGCCCCCCCCCCCTAAATTGAGCACTGCAGACTACCAGTAAAAATAAGTTTATTAATAGTCTGAGTAATTTATTTGACGGAACTGGCGGATGTTCAACTCCATTCAACTCCATGTGCAAGCATTTATGGATCTAAAGATCATAATTGATAATTAAGCGTTTCTACTCAAGTAAACAAATAATTAACTTACATCTTTTACATATCTGTAGGGCTCAAAGCACTCTTTATATTGTTATAGAATGAATTTGGTTATTTATCAGCGGATAAATTAAATTGATAAATTAAGTTAATGAACGGATTCCAGGCATCCACCGTTACACATTGCTGTGAGGGTGCTGTTAATGAGCGTACTAATAAATTAGTCATTTAGTAATAAAAATAAGAGAACACGAAAAAAATCTGAAAAATGCGAGAACATATTCTGAGAAGAGAAATAGATTATCGTTGTTTACAACGTTAAAGATCCGAAAGGATCTGTTCCTGACATAGCCTTCGGGTGAGCAACCCGAAGTAAAATCTTCATTGTATTGTATTGTATTGTATCTTGGATTTATTTATTGTATATTTTTTAATTTCTTTCAGATAAATAGTATAATCACACATAAGCAAATAGAGAGAGAGAGAGAGAGAGAGAGCTAGCGAGAGAAAGAGAGACAGAGACAGAGATAGAGACAGGAACAGCGACAGAAAGACAGACACAGACAGTCAGACAGACGGTCAGATACAGACAGTGTGAGAGAGAGAGATAGAGATAAAAAGAGACAGAGACAGAGAATCAGAGATAGAGAGAGACAGAGACAGGGACAGAGAGAGAAAGAGAGGAGAGAAAGAGACACACACACACAGATACAGAGTGAGCGAGACCAAGAACGAGAGAGACAATGAAAGTGGGTGTGAGAGAAAGAGAAATACAGATCTAAAGAGAGACAGTGACACACAGAGAAAGAGACAGAGAGAGAAAAAGAGAGAGAGAGCGAGAGAGAGATAGAGACAGACAGACAGATACAGATACAGAAACAAGGAGACAGACACAGACAGAGTGAGAGTGACTGGAGAGATGTAGGATTAATTAGACAGTATTAGTTTATCTACCTGTGTTTAGAGATGTAGACAGCAGTAATCTATTTCTCTTCTCAGAATATCTCTTTCGCACTTTTTGTTCTTCTCTCTCTTCCGCTGTTTCATCTTGGTTTAATGCTTTTGATTTAAATAACAAATCGTATCTATTTATTCTTCTGATGCTGCCACTGTCACTTTTGACGTCTCTAACTTTAGCATCTCTACTTTTCATGCCCTTTATATTGACACTACTTTTGTCCACGCTACTTCTATCATCGATTAGACTATCGCTACTCTTTCTATCTCTACTAATTCCGCCATATTTGTACGTATGGTTTCTAGGATTTGCTCCAGCAAGACCAATTAGTAATATCATTAGTAATGGCAGCAAGGACATAATCTGATTTGTACTATGCACTACAATATACAATGTCATTTCTATGTCTTTTATAACAGGTCAACCGTCCGGAATAGAATAGATCTGAATAGTCCAGAAAAATTGATTAATTAAAACAATCGTTAATATTATATTAGCTGTTCTTAATTTTGCTGGCAAGCTTATGCAGATATTCTAATGGTTTTCTGAATTTAATAGCATTTACCTATTTTGAAAGTAGACATAATTTTATATCTGTCGAAATATCTTTACAAGCCCCATGATAGTTTAAAACACCGTTGAACGTTTCTGTTTTATAGTGTTATGATCAACTGCGAGGACATGTAGACATACATCTAATTGCACATCTAATAGGACATTTAATAAGACACTCTGACGATCACACATAGAGTTAGATGGTATCAGAAGAACGTCGATCATTCTAATTTCGGGTTAGTTTTGATCCCAAATTCGTTAAGATTCTGAAAATATAATAAAAAATATATAATGCGTATCTAAATATATCAAGCAAATCATCAAATATAAAAAATTAATGATTCTCTCTCTATTACCAGATACCGTGTCCATTCAGGACGTAAGCGATCATGGTCTATCCCTTGTTGCGTACAGTAGCGTGCTTGCCGCTGTCAAATACAGTTCATTTCTTCTTCGGGTAACGGAGTATTAGTCGAGTTACCTAAGCCCTATGGTATGTTTATCGTGATCTTCTCTTTTTGGGAGGATCTCCCTAGGCGGGATATCCTTCTGTAGATGATGGCTAATATCGTTGTAGGCCATTACAGCAGATACTCAGGATGGCACCGGAAAACCACATCGAAGCCAGATTTCAAGATGTAAAGGCTGCATTTCAGGCATTTAATGTGTGACAAGGTATACACTTTGTGATGGGATCAGCCTGTTGATCGGTGGTGTCCTCATTAGTGAGTGTGACAACAGACTGTGTCTCAGAATATGTACTTACACCTGGCATTTGGCAGTAGGCTACAGTAGAGAGACTGACACGACGATATACATGTATTCACAGACAATTATTGTGACAGGTTTTCGTATATCTAATCAGACAACAAACGGAAATATTATTTCCTTTTATTAATATTCATTTTATTAATATTTTAGTAGATCTTAACTTTTTGTACTTCGTATTTTTAGACTAAAACATTGGCTACGCACGGAATTATGCGAACATTGACATCATAGAAAGTGGGCTTAATTAATCGATGCAGAATATTACAGATAAAGAGAGATAATATACTCTATGCCTGTTAGATCTCGAATCATGCTAGGACCGGGGTGAGCTACATCGTATCAAACGCGGGGGCGGGGGGGAGGGAGATATTCTGTGCAGGGGCGCAGGCAGGAAATACCTGACCCCCATGGCTCATACATATTTTTCTGCAATGACTTTTTGACTAAACAATATTTTGTACACTATGCTACAATTTCAGAGAGAGAGAGACAGAGAGAGAGAGAGAGAGAGAGACAGAGAGAGACAGAGAGAGACAGAGAGAGAG
>JAQFZF010004687.1:0-10398 GCA_034695365.1 Enchytraeus norvegicus
TACCAGGCGCTGCTCTAACTCGTCCTCGGTGTTTATTTTCTAATGCAATTAACATAATTACTTTGTGATGTCTTATAACAAATTTCATTCTGATTCTAACCAGGCAATAAATTTTTAGACCGGTTTACAAATGCCAAAGTTATGGGCGAAAGACGGCGCACATGTTTTTTTTTACTCAGAGTGTATATGCTAATTATATCGGATATTGTAACGGATAATTTGCGTATGTCAAGACTGCAAATAAAATGAAATATTATTATTATTATTTTAATGAGAGTCGCAGTTAGATAAAAAAGAGACGTACTTAACTTGGGTGCACATGTACTCGTGCCGCAATGTAAACTCGAAAACTTGATACGGAAATAATTAATGAGTCTGTAAACGCTGCATGTTGAAAAGCTGAATAGTTCCATAATACACTAGCGCAGGCCTACACATAGCCTACATGCAGCCACTATATCTCTGCTCGCAATAAAACACAGGATGCTTGTGAATAACGTGACTTGTAACCAGAGCTGGACAGTGGATAATATTTAGTCAGTTCAACTCAGTTGATGGAGTAGGGCCATTTCACATCCGGATAATCTTGAATAATAGTTTCAGAAAACGGTACAAAAAGTTTCTTTCGTTTTAATAAGCACTGAATAGGGCGATAAATTTCTTACATTCGACCTGGTGTTATTGTTAATCCTTAACTATTTGCTATTCGTATTTAGTTCTTCAAATTACTTTGTAGTTTTATTTAGTTTAAGTTTTTAGAAACTCTGCATGTAGTATTATTTGCTATTTTATTTTTTAATCGTTTTAAGTTTTACTAGTTATTTTCTTAACTTTGCTGCAAGTTCTTATATTTGGTTATATTAATTAACATTTAATCAGCCGTGTTGGATCCCGCAAACATAAGAATAGACCAATCGGAAGCTGCACAGTGCACGTGTTTCGTAAAAGCCGACTGGGCCTAACGCAGTCACTGGTTTAGGAGATCTCTCAGAAAACCAAAGTCTCACCAAGAAAATATAGCATACAAACTCTACAGTTATATGCCATGGACCTGCCATTACGGCAGTACACTGAGAGAGATTGTGTATAATTTCATGAACGGATCCGGTCCTCGAGACTGCTTTATAATCTTGCATCTGTTGCTGTTTTCTATTCATTTTTATTAGTTTTTAAGTAGAATACTGTTATATAGACGCATTGTATTACACAGTATTTTTAAAAGCTCTTTGGGTTCAGTCGGGTAGGATTACCTCAATAGTGCTTTGATATTTGAGTAAAGCTTTTTGCTGTGAATGCTCCACTGATGTCAATCTTCATTTGCTTTTAATTTGCTAGAACTCTGATGACTGGGGGTTGCTAATGTCGAGTATCTAGTCTATCGAAGACTGCAAAATATTTTAGGCCTCCAAAAGTAAGTTATTATAACAATTAATTATGTATGTAGATTTTTGCGAAGTTTACTTAAAGATTTGAACAGCATTAAAAGCGCTGTTATAATAGATTTTGATCTGTTTAAATTTATTAGAGTTTTATTTTTATTTTAGGACTGTAAATCTAAAGAAATAAAAAAATAAAAAAATAAAAAATAGCATTTACATATAATCATAGACCTACAATAAACCCTATCATAAACCTATGCATTACTATGTAGGACTGCTATTTAATAAATAACATTTAGCGTAATTTATATTATTTAATTAATATACATTTATATTAATTAAAAATACTGATTCCAATAAAAAGTCTAAGCCATTATTAAAGATTCTCTCTTTAAATTTTCTCTCTCGCTCTAGTTTCAGTTAAAACTAAATTTAACTTGACTGTAGATTATTGTACTTTGA
This sequence comes from Enchytraeus norvegicus, assembly GCA_034695365.1. Lineage (NCBI taxonomy): Eukaryota > Metazoa > Annelida > Clitellata > Enchytraeida > Enchytraeidae > Enchytraeus > Enchytraeus norvegicus. Next base: position 1,842 of record JAQFZF010004687.1, read on the forward strand.
GCGGGTGTGTTTTATACAGATCTATGTCAAATTCTCAAGTTATTTATATATAAATAATGAAACCAAAAAATGTCAGAAATTTTTTGCATTTTTGTCTAGAAAGTAGAAGCTTCTGCCAATATTCTTCTTTCAGTGTAGGCCTAGTGTAGTATTATAGGTCTCCATTGTTTAAATGAATATTTATTTTAATTAATCAGTCAATCAATCAATCACTCAGTGAGTTTGTCAATCTGTAATTAAATCAATTATTAACCGACCAATCAACCAATAAATCAATCAATAAAACGTGCTTCAAGGCCGTGTGCTTATTGATAACATTAAATTTTTTAAATCGGTTTCAGGTCACTGTAGACATAGATTACAGACAATGGAGCTAATAGGTAGTCTATATTTGTGCCAGTAGTTAGCCTGTGTCTTATTATTAGACTCACGGTAGATTACACACAATAAATTATTGACATATCTGATGCTCTAACTTGAACTCGTAAGAAAATAGAAGCTTTATCTAAATGTACTCGTGAGAGAGTTTAGATAATAGGATAATATAAGCCGCAATGTTAGTGCTAGTTCACATGGGGTTAGTTACAATATATAAAGCTAATGTTAGTGTTACAATTTAGTGTTCTGAAAGAAAGAATGAATGAATGAATCACAATTAATCAATCAACCAATCAATCCATAACATTTCATATAATGAAATTAACAAAATATCGTTCGTTATTCCTGTCAGAGACATGTTGATTGATTGAAAATCAATATGTCTCAGACATGAAATCAATCAATAAATTTACCACAAATAAATCAGTCATAATTTTCTGGATTCTTGAATGAGTGAATTAAAAAAATAATAAATGCTTCATTCACTGCTTTGCTAATAATTATTGTTTGATTGATTAGTTGAATCATTGATTGGTTGATTGAATCATTGATTGATTGATTGAACATTGATTGATTGATTGAATCATTGATTGATTGATTGGTCGAATCATTGATTGATTGATTGAACATTGATTGATTGATTGAATCGTTGATTGATTGATTGAATCATTGATTAATTAATTGAATCATTGATTTATTGATCAAATAAACTGCTTGCGAGGAAAATGATATACAGAACAAAGGTCAATGATAGCCTATTTGTGGCCAATAGCTAGAGCAGTCACACATTTTTGCAGACGAAGGTAATTATAATTAATTACATTAAGTATAATTCTGGGCATATCATGACAAACATCACAAGTAAAATAATAATTAATCTTTTAGCGTTGAGATAAGACAGTCCAAGGTCTATACACTGTGCATATGGAACGTGATATTAAATTTTAGTCTATATCAGAGGTTTACAAACTTTTTCTTGAATGTACCAGAAAATTTGTATACCTGCTACAGTGTACCACCTAATAGTTGACTAAGATAGAATAGAATTGATAGTATAATTTGTGTAGGGCGAGACCTTTGCATAGGATCTACTATTGGCCTAGATAGTTATAAACTCGAACTATAGGGTATGCCATGCTGCAATTTTATATTGTCAAGTGACACAAGATCTGAAAAGTTGAACATTTTTTCAATTGAAAACAAAATTCTTCATGCACTGATGAGTGTTCCACCTGCCGTGGCAATTGTAGCGCCAGTGGTACGCGTACCACAGTTTGAAAACCCCTGGTCTATATATCTTCTTCATTCATTCTCTGATAGATTATTGGTTTACTTGTACCTGCGTGTTGCTGCTCGAGGTGTTCACTCAATTACAACATCATTATGGGCGAGCTGTGTGTTTAATAGGCGTCTATGAGAATACTATAGGTTAACGTTCTTAGATTTTCTGTAATAGTGTTTTCATAAAAATAAACTAATTTCTAGGATGGACCAACAGTGTTATTGATCATACGTTATGAATTTAGTCAATAGATATATTTATTTAACGTCCCTGATATCGTCGTCAGATTATGAAACGGACGATGATGTCAGGGACGTCATTTAACAGCTAGCGACATACCCGCACCAGGGGTGCTGGGGATGTTAATTATTAAACAGTAAAGCTGTCAAGCTAAGTTTAACGTCTGTTTCCGAGGATACTGTCAGAGACGGACCCGGCTGGGAATCGAAACCATGACCTCCTGCTTATTAGGCAAGCTTGCTATCGACTCGGTCATCCAACCGGGACAAACTAACACTACTACTGTACAGACTAACCTGGGCTTTGAACACAGGCCGCGTCAATCACGGTTGAACGGCCTAGTCAGCAGAAAGCTTGTCTGATAAGCAAGAGGCAAGGGTTCGAGTCCCAGCCAGATCCGCCTCTGAAAGTGATCTTGTATAAGAAACAGTCGCTAAACTTAGCTATACAATCACTAGCATCAGAGTGTTCAGTCTTAACCCCTACGCTATAACGCCATCGACAGCTTTATTGACCTTGGAAGTAGATACAGTCTTTAAATTAGTAGTGTATTAATGTTATTAAATTTTATGGATTAAATTAATTGTATTGATTAAATTGATTTATTGACGGATCTACTGATTTGTTCACTACACAATTGTTTGACTAATTGTTTTATTGATTGATTATTGCAGGTGTGTTGCATTATAGATCTATGAGATAGAATCTCAGCAGATCGGCCAAGATAATTGAATTCAGCTAAGGAGAAATTGAATTACTTTAGATATATCTCTACAACATTAAATCAAAGGATAGATATGCTTTATCACAAACTGAGCTGTAGAACGGGCTTTATTATATTGGTTAAGCAAAGGAAAGCATAGAATTGATAGAATATTAAGTTTATTTCTTTTCCTTTCTATTCTGACTGATCATATAAAAGAGTAGGGCTATAGCGCGCTTTCTAACGGATTTAATAAGATAGAGAAATATAAAGGATTTATGGAAAACTTATGCATTTATGTTGATCCATTAGTCAGATCGATTGATTAAATATCTAACTGATTGAGCAGCTGATCGATTAATTAATTAGTAATAGATTGATTGATTTAGCTGATCGATATATCGATGGGTAACTCTAGCAGCGTGCCCTACCCCCGGTACGGCTGGTGCATCACCTCTCAGACCACCGACCACTGCCTCGAGAACCACGTCGACCCTCTCCCGACCCGACCCGGTGGGTCGTCCAAGCGTCGAGACTCCTCGAAGAGCCGTCACCGTCGCAGCCTGAGCGCCGTGTTCAGCTTCAACACGGGCGAGGAGGTCCTGCCCGCCCCGGAGGGGGTGGACGACGATGTGGTCTCCCTCGACCTGACCACCTCCCCGGCCCACGAAGATCTGATCAACATCAACACGGCTTCAGAGGAGGAACTGATGACGTTGAGTGGGGTGAACAGAATCATCGCTAGGAATATAGTTGAGTATAGGAGGCAGATAGGGGGGTTCAGAAGGGTGGGGGACGTGGCGCTGGTGAATGGGGTGGGGGCGGTGAGGTTTCAGCAGATTCGTCCTGAGATCTGTGTTGGGCGGATACCAAGGTCTACCAGTGGGTATGGGGTAGGTGGGGAGAGGTATGGTATGACTAGGAACAGCAGTGCTTCTAGTAGTGGTATAGATATGTCAGCTGATAGCGTTAGTGCGAGATCAGCTGCCTCGCAACTGCAGGAACATCTTGGCCAGCAGCCAGGCCAGCAGCATCTAGTCCAGCAGCAGCTGGGCCTGCATAATGTAGGCCAACAGTCTCTGAGTCAGCAACAGCTTGGCCAATATCAGCAACATCAGCAACAGTTAGGCCAACAGCAGATGAGTCAGAAAATGAGTGAGCAGCTGGGCCAGCAGCAGCTAGACCAACAGCAAGTGAGCCAGCAGCTGGGCCAGCAGCAGATAGGCCAGCAAACACAGCTGGGCCATGAGGGACAATGCAGCTGCGGTTCACTATGTCATACTTACGGTGCGCTATCTGTAGGAAATGAGAGAGAGCTGGAGATCTTGATGAAATACTCCAGTGAGGATGACCGGACTCGTGTCTCTGATTTAAGTTTAAGGTCCCACATATGTGATATGAACAAACTGTCGTCTAGTGTCAGTGAACAAAAGTTCTCCAGTCATCGACCTCGGGCCGAAAGCACCTCAACCCGTCGTTCATTTGGACTGGGTGTCCTCACCAAGAGGCGCCAGTCTCCCTCCTCGCGCTCTGAAAGGGTCCAAGGTACATCAGGGCGTCATTCCAGACAGCCTAGTGCCACATTTACAGAGGTGGGGGCGGCTGTTGGGGCTTTTCCACCTCCAGTTACTCCAATAAGGGCTATCCATTCCACTGCTGATATCCCACAGCAGGGTAAGAACAAGAATCAGTCAGATTCGAAGTCCTTGTCTACTTCCAGAGGCCACAAGGAGGAGGTTAGAGTCCTGGGGAGGATGGAATCCAGTCCTTGCTATTTATCCAAGGATGATGATGAAGGTCAATACTGTGATATTGTGGAAGACTTTGTGCGTCTCTATGGTCCTCTGCTGGAGGGGTCACGTAGGCCTTTCCAAGGTCACTCTAATGTAAGGTCAATCCCGCCCCAAAGTCAAGGTCAAGGCTTCAGAGTGGCTGCCTGGGATTTAGATGGGTGTGGCGCAGAAAAGGTTTCTAACGCTGGGGTCAAAGAAGTTGTGGCGCTTACTATACTCGAAAACCAGTTAGTATGTTGTTATTTGAGATTTTATATGCAAGTTTCTGCATAGCCAACACCTTATTTAAGCTTTAAAAAGCTTTAAAGCATTAAAAAATTTAAGGCATTTAAGCATTAAAATGCCTCTATATAATTATTTTTTTGTTTGAGTGTCTTCTACTCCCGTGCGATATTATTAATATGCATGTTTTATGTCTTATATTTGTGCACAGCATCATTTTGTACTAAAATGCTAACCCAAATCCGTACCGTAACCCTGAAAAGTGAAGCTTAAAGGAAAACGTTGAAACTAATGAGATACATAGAACATTATGATATAGGATAATACAGCCGATGATATTAAATCCTGTCCTATGACCAAAGATCCCCATTGGGTGTGCTGAACTTAACAAATAGCTATTCGTATTGTATCTAGAGCTAGCTATAGGTGTCATACAGATCTTTATTTCAAAATGCTAATTTACTTAAGATCATTGAACATTTATTTCAAAATGCTAATTTACTTAAGATCATTGATCGTCCCTGACATCGCCTTCGGGTGAGGAACCGGACGCTAAATCCTCATTTTATTGTATTGTATTGTATTGAATTAAATTTGTATAAAACTTTTCTGTTCTTAATTATCTTAATAATCAGTTGCCTGATGTTTGTAAGTGTTTTTAGTTGTTAATAATCCTAATAATGCTGTCTATGATTTTAGATAAATCAATAAGTTCGTTATTCCTAAATATGGCACAAGTATCCGAGAAAAATTTATCAACTTTCATGGCCCTAATGTTTGGAATCGTTTACCAAAGAATCTACGTTCTGTTTCATCTGAACTTGTGTTTAAAATATTACATAATTCATTCTAATATTGACTCTGTTTAAGTTTTATTCTTAATTTCTAATATAAGTCACCAGAAACATTTTTTTATATTTTTGTTTTCGTTTTGCTATGCTGAATTGTACTTACTATATAAATCTTTCCTTATTTACAAATTTAGTATTTTGTGTTACCACACTTTCGCTTGAACACTCTATATCTGAAATAGGCTATGCAGGCTCTAATCTGACTGATTTTCTTTAATAGTTTAATTCTAATATGTGATCAGAGCCCAACAGAGCTCTCGCTCTTATGTATTGTCTTCTCCTATATTTTTTTCTGGTTCTGCTATACCACAATTCATTTTGTGTTTCCATTGCCTGTATGCTATTTGTTGTTCGTTTTGTAGGCGTAATAAAGGAAAAATTGAAAAAAACCAAAAAAAACCTGTTAAGCCAATGACACAATCGGTTACGCGTCTCGCACGGGTCCTTAGATGCTCGACTCGGATCACATGGCTCACCCATCACTGATGGAGATCACGAGTTGCCAAATTGACGTTAATATCGGCCTAGCCTTGTAAAAACTTGACTCATTTATAATTCACCAACAATTCGCAAGCAAGTCCTATTTTTAATTCATTTTTTGTATTGATATCATCATTCACATTTTGATAAATTTTAAGAACGTTCCTGTGATTAGATCAACTTATCAACTATTCGGTTACCGTAATCAATGGTGTACTCAATAAGAGCGAGACCGAAGGGTTATATGTTGATATATTATTGGTATTTTCTAACAGTCAAAGATCTGACGAATGATTATAATCTAACAGGTCAAAGAACTAAAATTTCTACATTATACATGTGCACTTATTTACGACATGTATGTTAGGTACAGGTATTGAGCCAAGAGATATCTAGGTTAATAGGAGTTTTGTCCTGCATAATTGGCTCTCTGTTACAAAGCAGTATGATGTGATGTTAGTTTTTCAGGATGAACAAAACTGTTGTCAAAACCCTGAGGCTGGTATAGAGCAGTGAACACTGATCAAGACTAGGCTGGCTTATTAAGTGGACATCATTTTTCTACTTGGCTTATAATTGACATGATTCTATTTTTTTCATGTGTGTTCGGAATGTACAATGTATTGTAAATGTGTGCTCGAACGTATGTTTCGAGTTGACCGTGTTTGTGTGTGTGTGTGTGTGTGTGCGTGCGTGCGTGCGTGCGTGCGCGTGTGTGTGTGTTAGTATGTGTTCATGAATACATGCAGTTTTCTGTGTGTATATGCGATTTCCAGTGTGCTTTTGTTTGATATATGTGAACATATTATACGGATGTGTAACATTGTGTATAATGTGTCAAAACATATATTTGTGTGTACACTAGTCATTTATGTAAAAGTTATTGTAGTCAGGTGATGAAGCGGACGTTAACCATATAGTAAAATTCCCTATTATGTATTATGTACCGACGTTGTACCGTATATTTGTTATTACAGATTCACTATTCTGGCTCTACAAAATCTAAATGATGCCGACGTCGTCTTAAAAACGGTATTTATAAAGTTTATTTTCATTTATACAAATTTTAATTGAATATATTTTTCAATTTTTTAAGAGGCAGCATAGGCCTACTTACCTGTGACGTAGGAGGCCGCTGGTTCGGTTCATTGTCGGGTCCGTCTCTGGCACTATCCTTGTTATCCTTGCAACGGCGGCGCCTGACCGACCGAGCAACCAGGTCATTGCCAGGTCATTACAATTAAAGGCAGGTCGAAAAATGGTAAAATGCTATATCAATATAATAATCAGGTAGGTCTGGTCATCAGGTCGGACACCAGGTCCAAGTCTTTTCTACCAGGTCATTTGACCTGGTGTGGCGCCGCCACTGTATCCTTGCGGTAACAGACGTTAAAACGCAGCTGTACAGCTCTGTATTTTAATTTCTTCTGGCTGGTTTATACTTAAAAGAAAAGTTTGCCGTGTCGGTATATTTCACACCTGACATGTATACGCAAATGCTAGCTTCCTTGGTCTATAAAACCATATTAATCATGGTTCTGAGGCACACACTTTACCAAAGAGCCACTTGACAAGTGGAAATTCTGTAGCCTCATAGGTAGACAGACCTAAGTGTAAGTGTAATAGTATGTGCATATACATGCGGAAATGTTAAATATAAAGAGCATTTAATTTCAGTTTGAGAACGTTGATATTTTATTCATTTAAAGCACTTAAGATGACAGGCGAGTTCAGAAATGTTTATTTAAGAGCATTCAGTTTCTAGATCACAAAACTCTCAACATTTCACGTTCAGCAATATATTAATGATAATAGTCTCCCTCCTCGGTTCCTCCCCTCGACCCAAGTTAAACTTTTGCCTTTCTGAGTAGACTATGCTGTGCGCACTATTACATAATAATAATAATACGCATTGATTGTGTTATTGGAGACGTCCCTGATATCGTCGTCAGATTATGAAACGGACGTTAAACCCATGTTGTATTATATTGTATGCCGCATACCTAAGAATCCACATCGGTTTTGACATAATATTATATGACTGGCTAGGCTACTCTATCTTTCACTGTTCAGAGCGCTTCTGAGACTCGGTTAAGAGTGCGCTATATAAAAGCTGTTGATTGATCGATTGATTGATTGATTGATTGATTAACTGATTGATTGACGTCAGCTAATTGAACATTAACTAAATTTAATAATCACAATAAAGGTTTAAAGTCGGTTTCCTCATCCAGGGATAATGTCAGGAACTCCCAACATATCTACATTCTTCCAGTTCTTGTCCTTTCACTGAGGTTACCTTCTCTAGCATGTACTAAATACCAGACTTGCAGAGGTCTAGGCTGCCACACCGATTGTGGCATTTTGCTGTATGGCAACTTGACTTTCCAATGTTGTCCATAAAGCACTACTGTGGAATTTTGGCATAGAGCGGCGCTTTATAAATAGACTTATTATTATTAATTTGTGTTTTTAATACCCTGGGTGGTAACTGATAAATGTTATTAGTATTTTTTTTCTTTTTTCTTTTTTCTTTTTTTTACCCTGGGTGTAAAGAGCCCAGTGGGTTTTATAAAAGCGATTCAATTAAGAACGAATTGAATCGTCG
>JAQFZF010004688.1:0-10398 GCA_034695365.1 Enchytraeus norvegicus
CGTCAATTCGAGTACTGATAGTACTACAGTACTTATACAAATCGCCCCAGGGTCGACTATCTTAAGTGTTCCCTAATCCCTGACCTAACTAAATATCTACTGCCACTACTGGATATAATAGTTCTCATATAAACAAGTCTAAAAAGTATACACTACTGGTGCAACTAATTCAAACTCGAGCTCAACGCCTCACTCGGGTAAACCACAAACTCTACACGTCCTCTCACTATATCAATAACTAAAACCCGAGTGACTAGTACAACTTCGTCTAGAGGACGCATCTGGACTAAAATTACATAATGAGCTATTTTCTATTGCTTCAATGAGTTTCGCCCTATCAACTTTCCGCCAGCTTCTCACAAATTTTATATATCGTTCATTGAGAGAGTGAGATAGTACTAACCTACTCACAACTAAACTATGATCAGATATTAGTCCAGGAGGATCTATTTCAGTTTCAAGATAGTATTTAGTCAAGTTAAACATGGGTCTAAACATGTCCTTGGTGTAAACAACCAAGTTGCTTTCTAACCCATTAAAGTAACTATATTGTATTGTAACAGATGATAAAGTTTGCTGTGATTGAGTTGATGCAGTTAGACTACTAGAGACAAGGGAACTGTAAGTAGTCGGCTATCGATCATACGTCACGGGCAATATCTGTCAGACTGGTCCTAATCTTTCACTGATTACTATCTTATCGGACTCATCCTCGTATAAAAATGTAGGCAAAATTCACATCAATCCTTTTATGGCATTAGTACAGAGAGTAGACCCATCTCTTATCGATATTTAGAAATAAGTGATTGATAGGCCGCTCATATATAGGCTGCATTATACCTGTCATCCTATACATGCTCAATGCTCATAATATGAGCATGTAGGCCTATGCATAATAATAACAGTAAGGAAATATATTATATTGCCTTACTGACAATTGAAAATTACTACAATTTTGTATCCATATGTACAAACTTATACATAATTATATATAATATATCCATAGTCATGCATATTGAAAGCATATAACTTAGCCAATATTTAATAATTTAACTTCGAAATTGCACAATATGCTAGAAACAAACCCGAAAATGTTCCATTAATGTTCCTAATCATTCGGTGCACGGGTTGAAGAGTTATCGCGGTTTGAATATGACCTAATTTTTTTACGCTTACAAGCTGGGAGATTTTACACAACGTCATCGATCAATGTTATTATGGTATATAGTAGAGGTTGAGAAACCCTTACTGCAGGATAGCAGGATAGACCCAGGGTGCATCAGCAGGTTAGTTGGATAGAGTCCGTAGAAGTCTTTGATAGAATTCAAGAACATTACAGAACCTGGTTTCGGCTAATGTTCATCATATAAGCACTCGAATATTAATGTTGTTAAGTTTTATTTGTTGTTCATTTGCTAATGCTTTATATGTGTTTAAATAATAATAATTCTGCCTTAGAGTGTTTTTCCTGTTTATATGCAGGTTCGAGCATTTAAAGTGAGACAAGTACGAGATGGACAGCTGAATTGTCGGAATCACTGACAACAGATCACGAACATATCTGTGAGAAGCCTATGAATAATGAGCTCTCAGGAGTCAATGATCTTGCGCTCGTGATGTCAAATAAGAAAGCAATTAGTCAGAACAAAATTAGTCAAAACTGTATATGTGACCCTACAATACTGTCAGCTTCTCAAACTCTTTGCTCGAACAGACATTCATGATCCTTTTATTTTCCCATTATAACTTAGTAATCCCATAGTGAACATTACTTAGTCTATTATCCGTAGCTGTAGCTGTCATTGACAATTTGATCTAATTAGGTGTATCAATCAGCTAAGCTCATCCCCTTTCCTTTGAATATCGGTTCCTGTAAGTACCTAAAACTCGCTCTAACCTGGCTAAATTATGGACAGGGCCCTTAAGCTAGTTTTCCCCGGGCGATACATTTGAAACCTATCTCTGTAAAGCCAGGATTCGCTAGGGACTAGAGAAAGATTTTGGGGTGCGGGGAGGGTATGGCATATAGTAAAGGTTGAGAAAACCTTACTGCAGGATTGCAGGATAGGCCCGTGTATCAGCAGGCCTACAGTAAGTTGGATAGAGTCCGGAATCGATCTAAGTCATAGGACTATCCTCATTATACTGTACTGTACCTACGTATATATGACACTGGCCTATATGCCACATTATTATAGCATCTTTACACACTATTTATCACATTTTTAAACTCATTGTCGTTAATCACGACTGATTCTCTCCCTTTCATTTAGCTATTGGTTCTGAAAAGAGCCGTTTGTAATAGCAATTGCAGCTGCTGTAGCATGTACTCAAAATGCCCGCCATGTGTAACGCAAGTCTTCAACGCTGTCGCCAATCTTTCAAGGCACAATCCACGATGCTTTGGTCGAATTGATTTCATTCCTTCAAAAATCTTTCCTTTAAGTTGCTAACAACTCGTATCCGGCTTCGACACACAAGTTCAAGTAAGACGCTTCCGATCTTGACATCTTGTAGTTCACTGTATTTAAGTCTGAACTGTTTGGAGGCCAAAGCAATGGATAGATGAATCTGGAATAGAGCGCTGCAGGAGCTCGATTAGCTCTCGAGCTCAGTGAGCTGGAGCACTGTCCTGCTGGACGGCGAAGAATTCTCAGATATTTCTCCAGAGATATATCTCTTTACATTAGGGCTTGTATTATGATAGGACGCTGATCGATCACAGCGACGGGACATCGGTCAGTGACCCAGTTAAAAATGGCATGCGCATTATTCTCAGCTTGTAAACGTCTAAAATATTACGTCATATTCAAACCACAACATCTTCTTAATCCCTTACCGAATGCTTAGATGTTTTAAAGAACATTTTTATGGCTGTCTTTAATATATTGCGCAATTTCTATGTCAACTTATAAAAAATTGGCTAAGTTACAAACATTCAAAATAGTGTCCTTTACTTATGGGCCACGGTGTATTAATTGTATTAATTTTATACAAATTTGTTGTAGAATCCTTAAACAATGAGTGTGTGGCTGACGTTCTATCATAACGAGATGATTAACGTATGTGTCTCCGAGGCCTCTACCTATGACCTCGGTACACATTGGATAGAGCGTCAGGTTAAAAGCTGTTAATACGTGGTTGAAAGTAATCCCTGCCCATATTACAATTCCGCTTAAACAGCATACAGTAAGCATACAGACTATAATTATGTCATGTACTCTTCTCTATGGCACAACGCATTGGCAAGTGTATTCTGGTGGTATGCGCTGCTTGCAAGTTGTGTAGTCTGCTTGGAACGTCCCTGACATCGCCTTCGGGTGAGGAACCGGACGTTAAATCTTCATTGTATTGTATTCTCAGGAGCCAGTGGCACGATCGGTTATGCTTCCGACTGCGGATCAGTATGTGTGGGGTTCGAATCCGAGGCGGGCCTTGCACTGATATCCCTTTCGAGATATGCAACTGACGTTAAATTCGGCTTTTTAGCCTTTCCATTGAATTGTATAATTGTACTGTAGGCATAGCATAACATAACATAGCATAGCATAGCTAAACCTGCTCAATAGCAACAGAATAATAGTCGAGAACTAAGAAACACAAAACACCTGATGGGTCTTCAGAGGAATAAAAATGAATAGCACATTCACAAGGGGAACATTTCAAAGTCTTCTTGCAATCAAATAAATAAAAAAAGAAGAGCAATGAAGAAAAGAAGAAAAGAATGTCTGGAGCAGAAACTGAGCGTTCGCCGCGAATATCTCAACTCAGAATGGGGACCACTCATCATGCTCATAATAATTCAGAGATGCATCGGCTAGGAGAGTTGGTCTAACAGTTTTATATAGCAAATTTCTGCTGATAAAAATACTGGTAATCAAATATCACAACACCAGGCTCGATAGTACTTATAATCATAGAAATACTAGTATATAATATATGTATATATTAGCACTTCTTTGGGTGGACAAGCCGGTAGTTCAAATGTTGCCTGAGACGTCCCTGATGTCGTTGTCAGATGATGAGACGGTCGTTAAATTCGCATTGATCGATTGATACTTTTATGCTTATAATAGTTTGCTGCCCACAGTCTGTGCAACTGAAGCTGGCGTATTATTACAAGACTAGAAAGCAATATTGTTGAGGATTCAGGCTTGAGAAATTAATAGATGGCGCGAGACGGCGAGTAGACAAATATCACTCACCTCCATAAAACTTCCCACAGCTCCATCCGGAATAAAAAAAAGTCCAGACAGACCTTGAGGTGGACAAACATAATGGAAGCACGAACTGGTTTGATCGATCCTTATTCATCGACCAACATTCAAAGTTCTTCAAATATCCGAAACACTCGCTCCTTCCTCATTCAGCTATTGTATTCGTTTAATGACTTAATTTATGCGCTGAATAAACAAATGCCAGCGGTTTAAGAAAAATTACCTCAAACTTAGTTAAACTGTTTAGTAGAGCGGGGTCACACTGCAACCATCCACAATCTAATCACACTCCCCGATCAAATCAAAGTGAAAGTGCTCGGCGATTCGATTTATGTCTCTGCTCGTCAATGAAGGTAACTTTGAGCACGAGAAGTAAGTAATGTTAATTTAACCAACTTTATAGTTTATTGTAGTTTCATGTAGTGCTCTTTCCAACATTCGGATATCAAATACCTGTCATTATTTCATTGCTCTAAGTCAGTGGTGCACACGTTCTATGAGCCGACGGGCCGCATAGAATTTGGTAAGTGGTCGCGGGCCCCACTAAATTTTTCATCATGCTTCTAGTGGCGGACCTAGCATTTCTTCGGGGGATGACCTTTCTTGCTATTTCAACTATCAAACTAAAGATCTAAAGAAATATAGGGGGTCAAAACATTTGGGGGGGGGGGTGGGGGTAGCCACCTCCTTACTGCGATATAGTATTAATTTGCCAAGATATTTTTTATTTTGGCCAAAAATATTTTGACGCTAAAAAATATTTTTTCATGCCAGCTATCGTGGGGCCGCACAGCAGGGAGTCGGCGGGCCGCACAGTAGGGCTCGGCGGGCCGCATGCGGCCCGTGTGCAGCATGTTGTGGAACCCTGCTCTAAGTAAATTAAAATCACAGTTACTGTAACCATCGTGAAATTCTTGGAACAAGTGTGAATATTTTAAATTAGTTGCATAATATACATGATTACCTAAAACTTTTAGCTATATTAACTAAAGGGAACGAGCGTCTAGCCCGTTTCCTTTAGTAGATGGTATAACGTTCATTGCATCATCTGACGACGAAATCAGAAACGTCTACAACAGCATAAGCACAAAAAACTAACTGGTTCACTGACTCCACTTAAACGGAATTAGGAACTCCCAAGTGTTGAAAGTTAACAGAGGTCAGACACGGTGCAATACCATTACGCAATAGGTTTAAATCTTACGAACTTTCTATAAGTTACATGCATTTTATTATTTACATGTAACAAGTTACATATTGATTCACGGTAGATAATCGTCAACATAATTCGGACCTGTAGCCTAGCAGCTCTAGGCTAAATCATTCATAAAGACTTTCACACATTCTTAATGCAGTTAAATACAGTGTGGAGCTTTCGTTATGCTTACAATCGTTAGTGGCACCAGAAATGGCTGTTATAATTTAGTTGTAACTTATTCTTACGGACTGGGTGCCGCAGGCCACACTCGAATGGGAGAGGCACAGGCCGCCCACGGTGGTGGAGAGGTGGGTTGGGGGGGGGGGGAGTCGTCACCTCGCACAGAATAACTTTAAAAATAACTTTATACAAAATTTTGACAAAATATATTTAGCACAGCCTATGGCAGCAAGACATATTGTATTGCTCGCAGACGTAGGCCAAATTCGCAAGTTTTATAGTTAATTCTCATCAGTCATTTGATAAACTCTCCTCAGATCTTAAACAGTTTCATTCATAGTTCTGCACTAATTGTTCATCATAAGATTCAATAACTGAATATCGTCTCATGGGCACCCCTCAGAAAGAGATAAAGTAACAAATTCTTCTCATTGCACGAAACCTTGGAGTTTACACTAAATCCATTAGTTAATTGGCCACGGAAGGTAACACCTGGGTTTAGTGTCCGACTCGGGTCCCATAGGTACACGTTTCGAATCCCAGGGCGGACCATCACTACTGTAGCCGTTAGACCGCGAAACTGACGTTAAATTCGGCTTTAGACTTAATTCTTTAGTCACATTCGAAGAGATTTTGATTTCAATCTGCCATTACTACACACATCTATCATTTGTCGCTCGTCTTTCTTTCAGATCCGCAACTGCGACGGTGACGTTCCTCGCTTTATAGAAATTCAGCCTTACATGTTAATAATTAAAACCGAACTACTGCAAATCACTGCTGGTTGATCTTGCCAGCTTCCACTGACGTTCGTCGGCAACACGTCCAAATTCTCTTGTACGTGACGTTTGTCAGTCTTCACAGTTGCCAGTTCGTGCTAGTTTCCAAGCCTACCTAAAACTCTTAACTGACTTCCTGTTTCTCGCCGCATTAAATACAAACTTCCTTTACTAAATTTTAAAATGTTACACTCTGATAAACCTCCCGATGTCCCTATCTTCTGACATCCTATGAACCCCCACGCAAACTTCGATCTTCTGACTCCAACATGCTCGCTGTCCCGATATTCGCGCCTCCATGGATAATCTGGTAGGCGCTCCTCTTCTTACGCTGCACCCACATTCAGTATGGAACATTTTCCCTCCTGATCTTCGCTTTTGTTTTTCTGTTTTCACCTTCTAAAGTAGGCTTGACACTTATTTAAAATACATTTCCGGACTGTTTATGCCACCGGACCGGCACCGTTAAGGAACTTTTTTAGAAATATTTTTATATCTAGTCAAATATCTTTTCAAATCGTTTTAGGTGGATCGATTTATAATGATATAAGCATAGAAATTCTAATATATATACTAGAACAATAATAGGCTCAGTTCTCATGGCTACAGGGATATCCCCGGATGTTGATGTGTATAACTCACAATATATTTAAAATTAAATTAAAAAATGGCGTCATTTGTTTATTTAAACACTTTATTACTCTAACCTGTATGAATGTTATCATGCTTCTTGATTCAATGACGTCATTTTATTAATACTTTTAAGCTTCACATTTCAACGTCCGGAGTGCAGTCATGTAGCCATGAGAGCACGGATTATTACTATTGCTTGAGTCTTCTAGTGTATATATTACACTGCACAACAAAATTTTACTTATGTTGGTTTTGGAGTGTTTCTATAGTAAATCGACCCTTCTGATGCCAAATCAGCCATTAGTTTTTTTCTACCTATAACCGTTTTATTGAAAAATTATATTTTGTATTTTGCATAAAAACACTGAATCCGTGCTTGGCTGTTGTAGAAATTGTCCGTCTTTTTCCAACTGTAGAAGGTAGAGAAAAATGGACTTCAGATTTGTGTTTAACATACTTCATTCCATATAGAACCATCAAAAAAATCTACACAAGTCCAGACAAAACCTTTTTTTTGGCAAAAATAATCAAATATAAACGGTTTAACATTAATTTTCACATTTTTGACATTTACAAGCGAACAGTAGAAGGTAGAGAAAAACGAACTACGGATTTGTGTTTAAAATACCTCATTCCATATAGGACCATCAAAAAATTTACATAAGTCAGGACAAAAATCTTTTTGATGAAAAATGATAAAATATTTACGGCTAAACATAGATTTTCACATTTTTTACATTTGTAAGCGAACGGTAGAAGGTAGAGACAAACGGACTTCAGATTTGTGTTTAAAATATCTCATTCAATATAGAACCATCAAAAAATTTACATAAGTCAGGACACAAATTTTAATTTGTGAAAAATAACTAAATATTTACGGCTAAACATTTATTTTCACATTTTTGCGTTTACAAGCGAATTGTAGAAGGTCGAGACAAACGGACTTCAGATTTGTGTTTAAAATACCTCATTTTATATAGAACCATCAAAAAATCTACATAAGTCAGGACAAAACTTTTTTTAGCAAAAATGATAAAATATTTACGGCTAAAAATTAATTTTCACATATTTGACATTCACAAGCGAACGGTAAAAGGTAGAGACAAACGGACTTCAGATTTGTATTTAGAATACCTCATTCCATATAGAACCATCAATAAATCTAAATAAGTCAGAACTTTATCAAATTTTGTTGCTCAGTGTTATTATTTCTATGGATATAGCCTGCTTGGACGTCACGGACGTCATCTCTGGACGAGAAAACGAAAGACAAAGAAATACAGCGTATGCCTTCTGCGTAGGCCTAGTGAGAGCTCTGGCATGTCATCAATGTATCCACATGCCTTGTGGATACATTCATCAACTGATTGATAGAATAAACTGATAGACATTTTAGTTGATGAAATACCGATTGATTGATTGATAGATTAATTCGCTGACTGGGTGTTAACTAATAATGGATAGCTTACTTGATGACTGAATTATATCATTGAATGCTAATTTTGTTAATTGGTTGGTTGGCAGATTTGTCGGTTGATTGATTCGGTGATTGTTGTCTAATTGATTGATTGATTGATTGATAATGACTTATTTTCTTCATTACATTATTTACCTCAATTGGTATGCATCTAATACAATAAAAAATAATCATTACAGGCCGTTTCGACACTAAGTTCTTTGTGAGTTGGCTGTAAATATATCATCATTGGGATCAGCGAAGATCTCTGCTAAGATCGTTCTTAACTTTTTCAACAGAAAGAATTTGAGCAAGGTCCTGAGAATTCAAACAGTTGCTGTTTGTCGACAGTAAATAACTTGTAGGATTAACATTTAAAGAATAATAGAAAAGAGATTGAATGACAGATGCAGAATGAGAGAGAGAGAGAAAGAGAGAGAGAGAGAAAGAGAGAGAGAGAAAGAGAGAAAGACGTAGAGCGATGCAGTGCTACGTTATGTGTAAAATCAAATCATCTGTGGTTTAATAATACTCGTAGAATATTACTGTACGTTACTGTACGATACTGTGCGAAACTGTACGATAACGTACTGTGCGAAACTATAGGATACTGTACTGTACTGTACGACACTGTACGATATTGCACGATACCGTACTATACTGTCGTACTATACTGTACGAGACTTCCCTATTCCGTACGATACTGTACGATACTTTACGGCACTGTACCATACTGCATGACTGTATGGAACGTCTACCACTGATGCCTAAAATGGAGGAATTTTCAACGTATGCGATGTTTCACTAGACTTGGCCTAGAGATATTATACAGATTATTGGGCCCCGCCTACATCAGATATTTAAATCGACACTTGTTGGACCGGTTTTCTTGATTTTGGTTTCATACCGTTTATAGTGACACTTTTGAGTGCTCTTGGGATAATCTTGAGTGTAATCGATTTTGTCATGAACGACTACAGAACTCCTAGTGTTCTGTTACTACAATATCTTATATTTATCCAGTGCTCTGCCGCATGGCCGGCACCAGCAACAATTTATATATAAAATTCACCCTCTCGCTCATAAATGAACACACCATCGATCAACTCAAAA
Organism: Enchytraeus norvegicus; assembly: GCA_034695365.1. NCBI lineage: Eukaryota > Metazoa > Annelida > Clitellata > Enchytraeida > Enchytraeidae > Enchytraeus > Enchytraeus norvegicus. The sequence goes on from JAQFZF010004688.1 coordinate 9,577, forward strand.
AAAAAATCTGGTCACTAGGCTGCTCTCACCAGTGTCACCACATCTAAAAAGTTGCTCATTCCAGCGAAATGAGGGCGTCCATTGTTGTTTTCATTCCTCGGTGACTTCGTTACGCGGCTTCTATGAAATACGTGTAGCTTTAAGTTAGTCCCCTATTCTCGAATGTCAGATAATGGTCAATCAATGTCAGATAAGGTATGTCCAATTTATAAATCTGGAGCTAGAAATGAATTTAATAGTTATCGTCCTATAAGCATATCGGCAGGGTTTTCTAAAATATTTGAAAAAATTAAATTATAATCGGCTAGTTAGTTTCATTATCGAAACAAAATGATTGACTCATCTCAGTTTGGTTTTAGGAAAAATCATTCGACTTACACGGCTCGTTTGTCCCTGTATGACAAAATAACCGGAATTGCAATTATTATTTGTTGACCTCTATTCTTGGTCCACTTTAGTTTATTTTATATATTAATGATATTGCTAATTGTATTGAATACCTAAAGTTTATTTTATTTGCTGATGATACAAATTTTATGTACCCAAATTCTAATTTTGATAGTTTGTTTAGTGTTGTTAATGCTAAACTTGAAATTCTTGCTGACTGGTTAAGGCGAGTCGGCTATCTTTAAACATTAAGAAAACAAACTGTTTGGATATAAGAAGCCACCTCCTGATAATGTATTTAGCTCTAACTTCTGCTTAAAAATTGATAATCTATCCATCAGTGCGGTTAATGAAACAAAATTTGTGGGTGTTGTTATCGACCAAAAACTGACCTGGTCCAATCACATAAATTATATTTATGCAGAAATCTCTAAG
>JAQFZF010004689.1:0-10398 GCA_034695365.1 Enchytraeus norvegicus
CATATAGTAAAATTGAATAGACATATGTGTTAAGTACATTTATTTTCGTGTTCAGTCGTATATTGTGATTATGGAAGGGGTCCCAGTAATAATCCTATGAGAGGTCTATTCTCTTTATCTATTGCCTTCCAGTGGATTGTGGAAACTTGACCGACTGTCGAAGGTTGGAGACAATTGCATGCCTATCACTGATATAATACAATACAATGAGGATTTACCTTCTAGGTCTTCACCCGAGGGAGATGTCAGGGACGTCTAGAGCAGGCTATATACAAGTACAAGCCAGTCTATACCACTAGAACACACTTGCCACTGCATGGACCGAAGAAGAATCGAGATCCGAAACAGTGCCAGTCCATTAAAAAGGGCAACTGAAGCTGATTTAGCAGATCCATACATTTATGCCTGTAGGCGCCATGCGAGACAGGCCCGACGTACTACCAGACACCACGTCTCTTTAGACACAAATTACCCGAGCGGTCTTAGGAAAATTGAGAATTGACCCCACCGACGATGTGCGTGTTCGTAAGAGGCAACTGAAGCATATACAGCAGTGAAGAGTTGATGGCATTTTGCATAGAGCGTTCCTTTATAAATATTAAATATGCTTACTATTACACAATTCTATCAGTACAACCATTAGTACAACTATTACACCTTTTTATTAGTACAACCATTAGTACAACTATTACACCATTTTATTAGTACAACCATTAGTACAACTATTACACCATTTTATTAGTACAACCATTAGTACAACCTATTGCAAGCCAGCGAATCTCGCAGCACTTTGCATGATAAACTATTAATATTATAATTATTTTTATTACTGTGTTATTTCATGTCTGTAGGCGCCATGAGAGACAGACCCGACGTGCTACCAGACACCACACCACCACAGACGCTAACCAGTGGCTCTCACAACAGTTTACACGATGTCTACAAACAACTACAACTACAACATGAGTACAATCTACAACAACAACAACAGTGAGTATTACACATTTCTATCAATCAATCTGTGATGGTTTCACGTCCGGTTCATCACCCCTCAATGTCAGGGACGTTTCAAGCGTAGTATGCAATTTCTCCCACACACTGGCTAAAACCACCAAAAACATCTACTTTTTTGCAAATGCAATTTCTATAACTGTGTCAAGATCAATAATCAATGCGAATTTAGCGTCTGTTTCATCATCTGACTATGACAGTAGTATGACTATGACAGTAGTATAGGGACGTCTCTAACAGTAACTGAGCTACCAGCCTGTCCACTGGACTAGCAAATAAAAGCTGCAAGAGAAGATTGCGGTGCACCTTCAGTGGATCGGTTACAGGTCTTCAAGACTACTTTTCAAGTACATATTTTGTGTCTTGTTTAGCGTATGTGTGCATTGTCTGTTCATCGGTAACGGCTAGATTATTAAGCATTACTTTATGTAGGAATTAGTTTAGTGCTACATATCACCCTGGATGACTTTGTTTTGTTGTAGATTAGGCCCTGCTTCTATGAGTAGAGAGATCACAGCAACTCAGACGAGCACCTATCTCTACACAGTTATGCTCTCTCAGTGTTGAAGTGCTAGATATAATCATGGATGACGTTGTATTGTTGTAGATTAGGCCCAGCTTCTATAAGTAGAGATCATAGTAACTCAGACGAGCACCTATCTCTACACAGCTATGCTCTCTCCACGCCCACACACACAGAGGGCAGGCCCAGCTATACAGCCTCCAGTCCAAGCGTCTCCAGCGATATACTGGGTATAGCTTTTTGTTATTTATTTCTTATATTGCTTGCACGTGACAACCGCGCATGTTTTAATTATTAGTCAGGTAGCGACTAGTTGCTATAGTGGAATTATTCATACTTAAGGCCGATTTCTGAGCCGCTTTCATAACCATGGTCTGTTGCTAGGCTCCATAGCAACACAATGGAAGAATAAACAACTTCACAATGGCGTAGATCTATGGGAAATTACTATAGAACTAGTGGTTTTAAAAACCTGACCTGAAGATCATAACACAACATCTATCCTATATATATATTATACTCGCTTACAAGTGAGCCTGTTCGTTTAGTAGACGGCCCCCTAACTTATTGGGAGAAGGTTAACCTATAGTGCCGATTGCATATACATGCATATTATATTTATGTTTATTATCAGCCTATCCCCATGATTTTTCCACACACAAAATATACAACGTAGAAGATTAAATTAATTACAGTTCGTTATATTAGTTTATTCATTCTTTCATTATAATTAATTAATTGTTAATTAATAGTAGTAATTCATTAAACCATTCATTGATTATGTTACTCTCGCAGGCACCCCAGCCCATCAGCCCTACAGCAGAGGCTCTAATCTACAGACGCCCACGCCACACAGAACGGACCACGTCTCTGATATCAATGATGTATTCATACAGGTTCACTCTAGCGAGCAACGGGACGGTGGCAGTTCATATTTTGTATCGACACATTCCTCATCAGTTCACACATCACATTCCTCTCCTGAGCATGTTTTACATTCCACAGATGGCGCCCCTGTGACATCTTCTTCCATCTCTGTAAGTAACTTTTTGTCTTTGTATATTGTTTACACGTGACAACCGCACATGTTGACATATTCTCCACTCCTGATAAACTTGTATCTTTGCCTTATTGATAACGCACAATGACGGCCAGCACATCATATATTCTAATAACCTTCATGACAATCTGCCGTTATAATTTTTCTTGTCCATTGACCTGGGGTTCCATCCTGGGTCACTTACGTCTGAGGCGAGCACTCTGCCGATGTCGCTACCCCCTCTCACCAATTATGGTTTGTAGTTTAGAGTCGCGGTGTCATAACGAGATGACTAGTTTTACATTCCACTGGTGGCGCCAGTTAACGTCTTCTACCATTACCATTTCTATAAGTATATAGCCTATGTATGTTGAGGTTTACAGACGCAGTGTCATAGTGAGATGATTAGCCTCCCCTTTATCTCCGAGTACTCCACTAATGACATCTACAAACAGCTCAAGTTTTCAGCTCATGAATGTTTTTGTATATAGCATTATAACACAATATAAAATATATCTATATCTAAAGACTAACGCAAAATTTAACGCCAGTTCCGTGGCCTAACTGTGAACATATGGGAACTCGAGTCAGACACTTAACTGATGTGCTACTGGAACAGCCATCCACAAATTCCACATGATTATATATTTCACTGCCCTTGTGGTCACATTTCTGCATCTCCATTGGCTTATTGCACGAATCTGTTTATTTACTTCGTTATTCATTACTCATTTCACGAAATCATTGACCATAATAAAATCATTACATCAAATTGTTTTATTGCAAGTCTTCTGTTGAATATTAAACTCACTCACCGCTAGCTTTGTTCTTATTTACTGAATTCTCTAGTTTTGATTTAAATACAGGTACTTTTGTTGTTAAATTATTCAAAGTGATTTAGTTTGCTTTGCTTTCTAGATGTTATAATGTACATAATATAATGCTGTCTATTAGAAATGTTTTGACGTGATGTTACATATAAGGCTTCTTTTGTATCTTCTATCAATAACACGTCAGAATCGATATCGTCATCAATAATTAATTAATGATTAATCATGCTATCCTCAATCACTAATCTGCATTCATTATATTGTGCTGTGTAGTAAAGATTATGTGAATTTATTTTCTATTAGAAATCGAATTTTTTAAACTTATATTTTGGTCGAGTTAATTTTCGATATTTTGTTGATATAATTTCTGTTGTTATTCTGTCTTCATTGTACTGTACTTACGTAACTTTCTGAGACCCGTGCATGACTGGCCACCGTACTATATATAGAAAGATTATGAGTTTTGTGGGTACTCGTTTCATTGAAAAGTTGAGGATATTTTGTTTGAAATTTGGAATTTCCTTTGTTTAGATTAGAAATTATAACAATTATTAGAAAAGTGGATAACAGTAGCTCGAGCAATAGTAGAAGTTTATTCATTAGACTTCTTATATTTTAAAACTTCATTGCAACTTTTTTGCAGGAAATTAGTCGCATCTAGAAAGCTTAAGGTTGGTCTCCGAGTAAGTTGCTAGGTAAAATGACACTTGGACTTTTTGTGGTACGGTAAAGAAAAAGTGTCTACTTCTTTTTATTGGAAGCACAAAGTTGTCAAATTTTATCATCTGAAATTATAATTATTTAGACTATGCTAGAGCCTTTACTGTAATAATACTATTTGAATGCATGCAAATGAATTTGGAGTCTTCTCTGAGGACATTTTCTTTAAAAAAAGCTGTAAAGCTAAGTTTAACGTCTGTTTCCATATCCAAGGATACTGTCAGAGACAGACGCGGCTGGAAATCGAATCCATGACCTCCTGCTTATCAGGCAAGCTTGCTGTCGACTCAGCCATCCAACCAGGACAACTTTAGAGCCTTTCTGTTAAAGATTAATTATAAGATTATAATATTAATTATTAAGGAATTAATTATATCCATTCCTATTGTATAAGAATGCACTTAATTTCTCTGTTTTACAGGTCACACTTTTTAACATTCATAACGTTCTTTTAAACAATGCACTGCTTTTTATTTTTATTTAGCTTGTTATACTCAATTTGTTATTATTGCACTAATTTAATTAAAGCAATATTTAGCATCTGTGTTGACGGTCACTCTATTTTTAGGAGCAGTCGATGGTTTAGAACTGCCAGAAAAATCACGTCTATTTATTGGTTAATAAGTTAATTACTATTGTGTCATTTTATAATTGCTTTGGATAGCTTTGTTTCGGCGCATCAATCCATCCTGCTTCGCTTACCCCACTTCCCACGAAATGATGCTGAAAATGTTCGATTTCTGTCATTTCAGGATGCTTATATTTCGATCATAGAAACTAGCTGAACTTCTGAACTTTTAAAATAATATTACGCTTCATTATAACGTTTGGAACAATTCGTGGTAGGCTACAATCATAATCCCCGTTGCCAAAAGCTTTTAAATACTCTATGTAAATAATTATCTTTTTTGTAAATAATAATAATAATGCTCGTTGAAAGAAAAGTCAGGATATACAATTTTATACATTATGAATTTTTACCAGGTAGAGATAATAAGAATATTTTTTAAATAGGAAGATAAAATGTGTAGATATATTTTGCGAAGTGTATTTTGATCTTCTTATAGACCTACGTTCTTTGTCTTCAATTTTTAATTTTTTAATTTTAGCTTATTTTATTTAATCCCAGGCTACTTCACTGTTTGTGATTTTCTGGTTTGAGTGGATCAATAGACTTGTGATTAGAGTTCCATAGTTAAGATATGGATAAGTCTAGATATAAGGGTTGCCGTTAAGTTTCAAAATAGGTACAGGACCACAACAATATCTTTTAATCATTGTTTTTTACAGAACGATATTTTAGATTTGGATATGTTAAACCGATAAGATATTTTAGGTCAAGAACTGACAACCGATAACTTTGACAAAATGTAGGCCTACACCTAAACGCTGAAACCTAATTTAACGTCAGTTTCACGGCCGGAGGGCTACATCAATGACGGGCGAGCCCTGGGATTCAAACCTGGCACCTGTGGAGCTGAGGCGGAAGGATTAACCAATTAACTATTAATTATCATGATCAATAGGTATGTTTTTAAAGCAACGCTCTATGCAAAATGTCACAGTAGTACTGAATGAGTTAAATAAGCAACGGAGAATCAAGAAGCCTAGCAGTCAATGACCACAATCGGTGTGACAGTCTAGACATTTGCAAGTCTGATATTATAGCGACCAATTGGTCTATGACAAAGTAATCATAGAGTCGACCCCATGAGTCCATGACTACAAATCCTATCCACTGTATTGTCTGTCTTAGTCTATTCTTGCGAGACACTTGCAATTTTCTGTTGGTATATTCTTAATATTTCCTTACATAACAGGGGAAAAAGAAATATTAATCGTTATAATTATTACTCATTAATAATTATCATCAAGCTACGCGTGCATAATTTATGATAATGGTAATAATAACTAGAGTTTGACGTCCGTTTCCTCATCCAACGATGACATTAGGAGAGTGAGTTTAATATTATTATAATGATTAGTTTTATTATAATTAATTATTATGATAATACATGATTAATCACTGATCGATTGATTATAGTTATAGAGCCTTATAATTTAACAGTTTGTATGGTTGCATTTTGACAGTCTTTTATGCTTGCTTAAATATGCAAGCATAAAATAGCTTCCATATTTTGACCGTCAAACGAATCTTAAACTAAACAGTTCGTAATTAATATTTTTCTAATTTGCTTTCGTATCTAAGAATATTGCTAAGCTTATACTTGAAAAACACTTTATACTTGTATGGCTCTGAAACGTGGACCTTAATTTTTTTTTTATATTAGGAAATCTGAATCTTAAGAAATGTGTCTCTTTGAAGATGGAAAAGATCAGTTGAGTTGATAGAATATCACATGAAGAGCTCGGAAGAAGTCCTGGGAAGAGTTAGTGTACAACGATAGCTGATGAATATGTTAAGAAGTGGAAAGAAGAGTTGGATACGGTATGTAAGAGAAGGTTTTTTTGCAGAAAGTAATAGAGGGTAGAATAAGATAGAAAAGAAAGTCAGAGAAGACCAAGAAGAGATCTTGGATTAAGTGGTAACGAGACCATATGTGAATATGAAAAGAAAAACTCAGAATAGAGAAGTATGGAAACGTTGTATGCCATGGTCCTGCCATTAGGCAGTACACAGTACTGAGAGAGAGAGACTTTAAACATCTGTACAAAATTCTTAAAGGAATGAAATAAATTGATTGCTTCAAAAGTACTTAGTACTACTTATTGTAATTATACTATGTTAACAACATGGTATGTTATATTAGTTTATTTTTGTAGATTCTTTGAACGCAGTTATTCATTATTGTAACAGTGCTAGTAGAGCTAAGTAGGCTTGAAGCCTTGAACATACATTTAATTTTTTGTTTAACCACCCTGCCTCATGATCATGCTCTGAATAGTTAAAATAGTTAAAATTTAATTACTGTTTACGAATTCATTTTCGGCTGACGGCTTCCTCATTTATAAATTCGAATTTCAAAAGCTGAATAAAATTACTGTTTAAATTTACTCTGATAGGCAAGAATACAATAAGGATTTAAAAATAATGACCGTTTCATTATCTGACGTCGGCATCAAGATATTGACCTAATGGTATTTTCTCTGATGAATAATATGCACTATGTAAAATATCATCAGGTAACATCAATAGTAATTGAATCTAAAAAGTAGCAGCAACTCAACATAATTATGGTTATGAATTGCCTATGTTCATTATTGTTAAATTAAATGTACAACACCTAAACAATTGCTATTTCTTCTTTTCTGTTGCATCATGGATGTTCTGAAATGCTATGATGTAAGACTAGATTGTAATATATAAATAAAAAACGTATATATTGTATGATTTCAGACGAGATTATGAGCCGAAGACAATTAAAGGTTGAATACTGCATTATGATCTTATGAAGATAGCTGAATGTTACAGTACCAGTTGCTTGATACTTGCAACTCCGATCAACGTTCCCTAATCTGAGTGACACAGAAGAACAACACTTCGATGCAACAATGCAACACTTCGCGTCATCATTTTCTGTTTTTACTGCCATCCACATAATATCTAGCACCGATGATATCTCATATTTGGCCAATCGCAGTTTTGGTTATGCATGAAACAGTGCTCAAGTTATATAAATACTAATAGGAAAGCCAAAAACTTTAATTTACTGGCCTTCTATCTGCATCTACCTGTGGGACTCTTCTACTGATCCCTTCGATCCCAATTAGAAGCCATAACGGGGGTTGGGGAGAGGGTGGTCGCTGAGAGTTATTAGCCCTTGCATTAATTCGAGCACAGATCAACAAACTCTATCAGACAACCGTTGCATGTGCCATAGTAGTGAATCGTGCCGATAAGTGTACTCAGATATGTAGATGGTTTGTGTTGAGATGGTCGTTCGAGTCGGCGAGTCCATTACCAATAAATGGATTTCCAATAAGAACACAACCCTTACTTGTAATTTTACATCTTCCTCCCCACTTTCAAGACGTTAGACATTACTTTATTAATGCGGTTCACGCAGGGCGGCAGGGCTATATGGATTGACGTATTATAAATGATATATAATTATATCTAAATTTAAATCATGTATATTGGGTGTTTTCATCTGCTTACTATGACTCCATGAGCTAGAGTTATTAATTGTTACAGCCAGTAGACTCAGTTTATTGTTTTAGCACATTTCAATTATTGATAGATACATTTATCTTCACTCTCGTTTTACAAGATCATGTGAGCTTGTTATTAGTCTACAGGAATTGTGTTAAAAATATGATGTATGTAATTATAAAATTTAATTAATTGTATATTAGAGTGCATAATGTAACTCGTTAGGATGGCAGTCTAAATGAAATTGGGCTATCATTGTCATTGTCAATGTCATTGTCATTGTAGAATGACAGAATAAAACAAAATATAAAGCACACTATAGACATCAAGGGTAGTAGATAAGTACTAAGTATAATAATATAATAACTATTATTATATTATAAAGGTTTAATGTCAGTTTCCTCATCAAAGGAAGATATCAGGGACGTCAATATAAACTTGTCAGTTCATTCGTAGAAATATATATGGACCATTGAGTAGAAGGTACAATGATACGTTTATACGTTTATTTACATGTACATTCTGAGATTATCTGAATAAATACTATAATAACTTTATAGTCTTTATTGTCAATAAAGACTATAAAGTTACTAACTTTATTAAGTTGATTGTAACCAATTTGCAGTTTTAATTAAAGCTGGAAATGATCTTTATATGCTAAAGATTGAAATAGTTTGACTTATATCATGATAAGTGTTTATGTAGCGTTGTGTTTCTACTTTATGTTCTTAGGTTATTAATTTGTATTTATAAATAATGTTCATATATTTGGTTTGATAGTAACTTGGTATAGATCTCGGTAGATTAATTAGAGGTGTTAGGGTCGAATCCCGGCCGGGTGCGTCGCTGATGATACGTTTGTAGGTCGCCTACAAACTTAAGCTGTGTTCAGCGTAAAATTTCACGAGCCTATGATGTAATGTGAACTAGGGAAGTTTTAGAAGTAAATTATAAATCAGATAAAATTAACCATGCAATGAAGGTTTTCAGGTCTAAGGCTCGCTGTGTCTAATTCTCTTTTGCTACTGTATTCTTTCCTTTCGCTAAGTCATTTGCTGAGTAAAATGTTTATCACTGCAATTTTTAGTCCCCACAGATTTTTCCATCATCCATCATCGTTTTAATATTGCGCTGCACTCTACTGTAGTAGTTAGCATATTAATTTCAATAAAAATTATAATTGCCAAGTTGTGGACAAATGGTTCGATTGGTGCGCATTCTTTGCAAATGATTGAAGAGTGCTGGGTTCGAACCCAGGTCAGTCTACAAGTAATAACGTGTATCCTTAGGCATGGATGCGAATCGGTATAACTATGATAGATGTATCGTCAATATGCGCTTGGTACACTAGTGTGCTCTGTACGTCAAAGATACGATTAACCAGTGGGACGGCAGACTACGCAAAATGCTGAAAATAACAAAAATAAAGAGAATACTTTAAAATGTGCTGTTGACTCTTGTGTGACAATAAATGAATTAAACATAGAAGAAAACATATGGAAAACATTACAAAATGTTAAAATATAAATGGTTTATTAGGAGCAGCTGATTTATATTTCATCGTCATGATTCAGTTGTACTGAATATTTCTGTAGCATCGTCTAAATTAGCGCACTGTTGTTGTTGCTCGCCCAGGATTCCCGTTGTAATGCTTACATCCTCTATCCTATCAGTGGTATGGGCTCTCTGACTCGTCTCAGGTGTTGGGCCGCTTATTTTAAAATGCTATTATCATTCTCCAGGATCGTCAATATAGGTCTATGGAAACAAAATCTCTGTCTTCCAACAAAATTAACATAATATAGGATTTTGTTTCTTCGTGTTTCTGTGGTCTATCTACCTGTAATTACGATGCTGCCCATCAGTGGCGTCTATCCCGCCCCCTCCAAATTTAAAGTGGCTTTATGGCGCAACAGCCCCCCGCCCCAAAATGAATCCAGAAACAAGGGTATAAATTTGGTCCAAAACCTTATCGGTGTGCACTGAAGCGAGCTTCCCCCAAAGATGTCGTTATAACTCCGTGCACGATTTTGTTAATAAAGTACTTAAACTTCTGAGCGAAGCGAGCAAAAAATGTGTACACATTTTATTGAACCGCCGCTGCTTGTAACCATCGATATTTGTGAAGGATTCAGACCAGACCAGACTTACTTTTTCCACG
>JAQFZF010004690.1:0-10398 GCA_034695365.1 Enchytraeus norvegicus
AGAGAGAGAGAGAGAGAGAGATAGCGAGAGAAATGTCATGGATACATTGGATAGTTGAAACTAAAGTTAACAATTTTATATTATGGAAGATAGAAAATGACTTGACAACTATTAGATTATAAAACCTTTAAACATTAAAAAACATTGAAAGCTTTGAACACTGCTTTCACTAATAAGCTTATTTATATCGTAAATTGAAGGAGAGGCTGCAGTAACCTGAATCGATTTGACGAGAGTTAAACAAATAGAATTAGGAACTTTACCTGTGAGCCACCCGCCTCTGTGTCGATGTATCGGGGCATAGGAAAGCGTGTCTGCAGAATCTCCTGTGCGTCGTCTACTGGGGCCTGCAGCAACTGTTTGAAGTTCTCGTACTCCGGCAGGTCCTGGTAGTTAGCCTTACGCCACTGTGCTATCGTCTAAAGCAATCGATCAATCAATCAGTCAGTCAATCAATCAAACAGTCAATCAATCACTCAATCAGTCAATATAAACAAAAACCTACACCCTCACTGAATCTGTAATCTGCAATAAGCTTTAAATACGAAGTTCTGAGTATGCCTCTCTCTAGTGTGATGCCAAACGGCAGGTTCAAAGTATTCCCACTCATAGTCTTCTATCACACTCACTAATAAGCATTCGATCAACTAGTTGATTAATATAAAAATATATAAACTATTTACTTTTCACATAGTTACTAGCCAAGCACTGATCTATTGAAAAAAAATTAAGATTGACTACAAACCTCTCCATGGTAAATGAGGATCTGGAAGAAAGTGTCCATCAATAGAATACGATCAGCCTGGATACTGCTTGTATCCAGCAACACTGGCTGTACACACAACAATGTACATAAAATGTTGAGCAGAATTATTGAATAAAATACAAACTGTAACATAAACTATGAGACGTCTCACTTGTGCCTTTATGTTTTAAGTTTTAGTTATCGTACCAATAAGTGTGAACGACATTTAGGTCACATACACGATTAACCTACCAAGGCACCGGCGGTATGCACCCATGCCCAAGAAAGCTGGAATTATTATTTGTAGCCTTGTTAGGGTTTGAATCCAGGTCTCCTACACCACAGTCGAACAACATACCACTAGACTACAACGTCACTGGCATTGATAACGATTGATGTTAATGTTGCTTCATTAATAAAGACTTTAATTTTAGTCATACCCAATACACACAATAATTATAGCTTTTACTCTGCATTAAGTTATTAAATAAACACCACATAAAGAAAACTGAAAATGTTATGATTAAATAATCAAAAAGTCCAGAGGTTATCAACTCCCTCAAGGCCCATTTCGTTACAATTATTATTGTACTTTATTATAAGTTGTCAGCTATATGGAAACTGCCATTTGTGTGGAGTGACTACAATCATGGGACATTTCCTGCTACACTGTCACAACTCAGGGCTGCGGGAAATGATGGAAAATATATGTAGACAAATCTGCATCCAGCCAACTATACAGGCAATGATGCCCAAATACCCAAATATACAGCCAGTGATGCCAAAATACCATACCAAAATATCTGCGAAGAAATATACAACTCAAAATATATAGAAACTTATAATAGATTAATTATCTATATAGAATGGATGCCAATTTACTCACGATGAACAAAACTTACCATAGATAATCGATATAGAATTGACGCTAATCATCCGGGGCAAGATAAAGTGCCTAACACTAATGAAGAAGGTTATTAATTTAATCATCTATGGCGAGATCTATATCCTTAAAAGTTTTTATAGAAGACAAATAAAATAAATTAATCTCACCTCAGGTGGACCATTAAAGCTGTATGCGTAGAGGATTGGTTGAATCATGACCAGGCTCTGGTTCAAATCCTCCACCAATAGCATGTGTCTGTAGCAACATGTACACAAAACATCAAATTAAATATCAGAGCCAGGATACCATATTGATTTGGGAGCCAGAAGCACTATGAGCGACTAGATAAGACAGAACTATTTAAAAAAAGTTAAATTAGAGTCTTAGAAGAAGGGCCGTAGGACCTTTCTAATGTTCTATCATGTGTATAAAATATTCTGGATCCCTTCACAGAATCATCCACGAACAGTGAAACAGACACTAAAAAGTTAAGTAAACAGTAAAGAAAAAGTAGTCCAGTCTGCCATAGACCACAACCGATGTGTAAGGACTATAACAAGTAACAGCTGTAGTTCTTTCCTATAGTAACAGATTTTGTGAAGACAGTTGTTTAAGACGAGAAGGAAACAAATTCAAATTCAAATTCAATACAACTTCAAACAAACAAATTCACCCACACCACAAGACCTATGGATAAACCCCTGCGAGGCGGCGGAGCTGCTGGAGACATAACGGCGGGCAATGGATGGCCCTTCCTATCTCCATTAACGAGGATGAAGGTGATCGGCAACACGGCCAACAGCCTGGGCGAGCAACAACAACAACAAGAATGGGGACGAATGCCGACGGGGATTTAGTGAAGCGGTTAGCGTGTCCGCTTCAGGATCGAGTGATGGCTCGAGGCATGGGTACGATTCCCAGCTCAGCTGACAACATATCCCCGGCACCCTTGGGCACGAGTGCGTATCGGTGCCTGGAAGATTAATTGTGTACCTGCGCTGGCTGCATTGCCGCGCCGACAGTGCATTCTACTGATCGAAAGGCACAGGTACGATTTATCATGGAATAGAAAAATAAAAATACAAAAATAGCAACTAAGCAAGGAAACTGGCATGTGCATCTCTCACGAGTAAATAAATAAGGAAAAAAGAAGGTACTGCCCAGATGGAACATATACAGTCTCTGACATCCTCCTTGAATGAGAAAACAGACGTTAAGCGTATGACGAAAACAAGTGACGGTACCTATAGTAAGAAGTCTCATCAGGACTATTGTTGAAGACTTGAAGGAACTGTGACCTCCTCAGATGAAACATAAACTGTGGGTAGAGGGTGAACTGCTCGGAGAATCTAAACGAGTTCGGGTCATCCTTGTTAAAATCTCCAAACTTCTGGCACTGTAGCATTAGGAAAACAAAGCAAAAAGTAGTAGCAGTTTATTAGCAATCATTCGTTATTAGCTATTAGCATATTCACAATGACAAAAATCATAATGCTAGAAACCAGAAATTCTATGCTTTATTTCTTTAGTTTGTAACAGTGTGCATTTTTAGAGTTTAGACAAACATTGAAATACTACTTTAGGAAAGACCAGAAATTACCGAACTTAAATAACATATAAAATATGAAAATTGTAACGTGAATTTTGGTGTAAATAAATATTTAACGTCCGTTTCCTCATCCAAGGATGATTTCAGGGATGTCGGTGTGCACCAGCTGTACACATTGATAGATGAATATATATTTATTTAATTAGAAATGCTAACGAGACGTATGAGCATCCTGTCCAGCCAGCGCAGAATGTCGGGCCCCTCATCAGTCTCAGCTCTTGACACAGCTATACGTCCCATCATCACAGCTGAGGCCTCCTGGTCAAACCCTGCAGCTATGTGTGCCGTGTTGATCGACGCATCCACCCAACTGTACACAACATGTATACAACATGTACACATAACTGTACAAAATATGTACACATAACTGTACACAACATTTACATATCTAATTATATTTTCCAAGCGATATATTGATAATGATGATGAGTTATAATGAATATTTGAAGAACTTTCTGTTTTGTTTACACAATATTAATTGAGTATAAATATTGTAACAAATAGTTAATCAAAATATGCAAGTGCCTATTTTGGCTTTTACCTGCATTCACGCATACATTCGATATCTCGCATAACATTGATTTGTAATGTGTATGTTGTGATAGATAATTAAATAAATAGATAAATAAACTGTACACATGTACACTTATCACTGCTAAGGCATTCTGATCAAATACTGCCACGATGCTCATCGACGCGTCCATCCAACTTTGATGGGTTGAAGGGGATAGAAGATTCTCACAAATTTGACGCAAATGACTATATTGCTAAATTCATTCAAACACTGAGCACTTACTTGCGAGCGACAGTGGTGACCCTGATACGTTTTTGTCCACTAGAGTGCTGATACTGGGTGATAAACTGAATGTAGCCACGGCCGCCCTGCGGTATCGCTGCATTGTGCTGCAACACCACACACATGCAACATCTGATAATGACAGCATAGAAATATTATGCAGATGATCTTTTTGTAGTTGGATAGCGTAGTCGATAACATGTTTTCTCGATAAGCAGGATGTCACAGGTTCGATTCACAGCCGGATACATCTAGGCGGTATCCTTCTATATGGCAACAAACGTAACCTTAGGTTTAGCTATTAGTTCATTTACACAAAAGTCGACAGATATATTGATTCATCCATCATGAAACATATCATACATAGCAAAAGTATCCCGTAAATATGGTAAATAGAAACAGTACAGTAGATCTTGTTAAGCATATAATTTGCTTAAACTTCAGAAACTGAATAAATAAATAAATCATCATTATTGAACATCTACTTCATCTCATCATAAGACAATGATGTCGGGAACTTTAAAGATATATTTGAATTGTTTTAATTGCTGTATCATCTGTGATATTTTCTCCATGACAGATGAGCGCACATGCTTGCAGTGTTTCCTTTCTTATTTTGGTGATTGTAATTATATGAGCAGACTCTATCAAATCAGTCACAAACTAGAAAATTCAAACAAACAAAAAATCTGATTCCATCTAAATATTCATTCATGGTCAAAATATGAAAACTTGCAGATAGAGAAAACAGAAGGCTGACGTAGAAACATTACACTACCTGATTGACGACTTCAAAGAAGAAGGCGTAAGTGCTGTTAGGGTACATGCCGCACATCTTCCACTGACACGTTCCACCGGTGCCTAGCTCTGTCTCTGACACGTTTCCTCCCTTCACGTTCATCGACGTGCACGAGCCGATACAACCCTGAATCTTCAGCTCCTTAGACGTCTGTTAGAGTAAACATAGAATACACAATCCAGGATGATATCCAGACCTATTAACGCGTTGCATCCCTTCACGCACGTTTTTTGACATGCATGAGCCACTACAACCTTCTGTTATATTTTGTACCTTCTTTTATTTATCTCAATGAAAATAACAAATAATAGCCACAAAATAAATATAACTATAAATAAGTAACCAAAGTAGAAGGGGGCGAACATAAAATAACCTAAGCTCTGTGAGGCTAAACAATAACAGTAGCCATTGTTTGATATTAAAATAAAGTCTATATTTAGAGTTATTAACTTATAATACGCTGCTACATTGAAAAATATATGGTTTTCGTTGCAAGAGAATCTTAAATTCCTTGACCGTCTGCTACAATATGAACAATGTTAAATCAGATTTGCATATTTATCAAGAATAATTCAATGTAGACCTATTTTATACTTATTTGCTATTTATTTATTTACATATAGAAGACACACACTTAGGATTTATATAGAACCAGATAAAGAGTTAATTTTATTAAGAGTAGCTCTGATGAAAAAGCTGCTACAGGCAACTAAGATGGATCAGACATGATATTAAAAAGCAGACAATTGTGGTTACCGTACGAGATCTTTATGATCATCAGACTTTATATATATTACTTTAAAAATAACAAATGAAAGTAGAGAAATAGATCAAACCTTAATTTCCACACTGCCGCTGAATGCCATGCGAAATTCATTCTTGTCGTCCTTAGAGAACACTCGCTGAAAGGTTTGCTTGAACAGAGACGTATTGAACGAGTCACCCATCACCATGTGACCTCTAAATAACAACAAAGCAAATAGAGTGTTACCGTCATCAATGACAACATCGAGCACTATGAGAACCAATGCCAAACCAAAAAGCAGTAAAAGAAAGTCCTACGATGCCAAGCCAAAAACCTGAAGAAATTAGAAAAAGAAAAAAAAGGAATGGACAATGGAGAGTCAAGTAGCCATCAAGCAAACCGCCACAATCGATGTGATATAACACTGCATAAAAAACACAATCAGTAACAAAATCAGGCTTTAAAAACATTAATAAATCTCTGCATCAAATACACAACAGCAAGCTACAAGAGCATGGATCAATGAAATTGAGCATGCAACATATTATGTAAATTTAAAAAAAATTAAATCAATGGTTTTAACAATCATTTGTGCATTTCAGAACTTATACAAGTGAAATCACAGGCTTTGCAGCATTAAGGAGGCCCTTAACAATTATAAGTTAATTTCACAAACAGACAAACTGCTAGACAGTAACTAAATATTGAAGAATAGTTGTGACACAGCCAATTAAACCTCAAGTATTAAAATAGACTGCACAGCTATCAAGATTTAAATCACAGAGGTTAAAGACTTTTCAGAGATCTTATACGTTCCTGACCTCATCTTTGAGTGTTAACAAGACACTAAATAAAATTGGCGCCGTATTAGAGCTATACAAAAGCTACTTGATTGATCGATTAAATCCTCATTGATTGATTGATTAGATACAAAAAGACGAGGCATAATATGCGTACCCAGTAAGTGAAGGGAGATATCTCATCTCATGCAGACCGGTTTGATCCAGAGCGCAAGAGTAGATATCCACCACGTGACCGTTGTTAGAGGCACGGTTAGCCAGTCCCTCATAGTGCTGTATACAATACAATACAATACTATACATGATTAGCCAGTCCCTCATAGTGCTGCATACAATACAATACAATACAATACATGATTAGCCAGTCCCTCGTAGTGCTGCATACAAAACAATACAATGCAATACAATACAATACATATGGATATACGTGTAAAATGTAACTAAACTGTACATGGCCATCATAATGTATTTATAAAGTATAGTATTAATCATAATAAAGGTTTAACGTTTGTTTCTTCATCCAGAGATGCTATCAGGGACGTATTATACACAATATACTGCAGTGTTATAATCATCCCTGACGATATCTAGCACTTTGTGAGTCGAAGATGATCAGAACAACGGAATTTGAATCCGGACATCATGCTTAAAAGCCCATGACATCACAACTAGGCCACTGACATAGAATCACTTCCACACTTGAGGAGGCCTTGTCACATCGTCTGTGGTCTACGGCAGACTAGACTATTTTTCCAATCAATGTTCAAAAAAGCACCTCTGAGATACCAAATACATTGAGGAGCTATAAAATGTCCTTTTGAATTGATTTAGAAACAGAACATTGAGAGAAGGGTGAATCAAACCTTCATGGCTTTCCTCATGTACTTGCAATTATCCTTCTCGATATCGTGATGTGATCTGATTGGATGTTTGAGCTCATCGTTCAGTACCATGCCCGGCCCCTGTGTGCAGGCTCCTCCCACAAACGTCATGATCCTAGCGCCAGTGTTAGGGTACGTGCACTGTGTCATCAATCAATCAATTAAGCCATCACTCAATCAATCAATCAATCAATCAATGAAATGTAAAACAAGTATTTGTAAGTGGTTTGTAATTAGCTGTCCTAGCATGGAATTTCATAAAGTCTTGTCACATAAAACATATTATACAAACGCATAATTTTATTACGTCTGAGATTTAATGAATAAAAATAGAGCATTTATGCTGAAACATAATTATCAGCATTCATTTTGATTAAATGAAGCTGTAAAGTTATTTTTAACGTCTGTTTCTGTATCGAAGGATACTGTCAGAGACAGATATTGCATGAACTCACATTCACTAGACATGTCTAGAGACAGAACTCACCTCCAGCAGACCGACGGCTACAGACAGAGCTACTCCGGTGGACCTGAGGGGTCTCTTACCCTGAGCCACGGGCCAGGGGTCTCTCTGCAGCTCTGTGAGCAGGTCTGTCAGCGCCATGTCGCACTTATGCACCGGCTGCAGAAATCTGCACGACACCAATAATAATAATTAGTGCTCTCTTTAAGGCAAAGATACGATTAATCAGTGGGAAGAAAGACTACAAAAAATACCAAGAACAGCAACTAAGTAAGGAAACCATGTAAGCACGTGTGTCTGACATGTGTGGAAATATAAAGGAAGATTTAAAAAATAATAATAATAATAATAGATGTTTAACATCCTTTTCCTCATCCATGGATGATGTCAGGGACATCAGTAATAGTGTTGCAAAGACATAAAGTTTGCGTATAGCAAGTCATGAACAACATTGATACCAAAAAATAGAGTTAAAAATGAGTCGAATAGACAAGTAAATGTATATTACAATTACTTTAAATAGTCGTAGGTTATAGGTAAAACCGAAAGGCTAAAGTAGATTATAGATATCAATGTCAAGGCATCAAGAAAGGCAAACTCAATACAAAAACTTTGCGTGTGTGCGTGTTTAAGTGGTAACTTGCAAGTGTACACCGTTCAGAAATGTGCGAAGTAAATGTATAAATTTTCTCAGATTCTTCTGTACCATCGCAAATATGTGCCTTATTGTACATTTTATTCAAATTTAGCTTCCTACCTATTAGAAGGAAGTTGTTGAGGGGGCTGCACGGCTCCACCCTGGGGGTGTGGCTGAGGTCCTCTCACTGTTGTAGCTCCGCCTCCTCTACCTATACCTAGCAACTCCTGCACACACATAATCAATTAGTCAGTGAGGATTTAACGTCTGGTTCCTCACCAGAAGGGGATGTCAGGAATGTTGTCAGGCAATGTCAGTGGACAATGTCAGGCGACGTCAGAGACACACACACATGCTGAATATGCTTACTAGCATGTAAACTATTTAAAAGAAACAGGTTTATATATGATTAAAGCTAAAAAATATAAATCCGAAAATTAAAGTTTCGCGAGTCAAATAATAAGTCTAATCGGTGTCTACTCAAGGTAATTCACACAAACCTGTATCTGCTTAGCAGTAAGATCTTTGGTGCCACGGAACACGTAACTCTTAGCAAAGCCCTCACAGCCGAGCTCATGCACCTGAACCATCTTACCATAGGTTATCAGTCCTATCAGGGCGTTGGGTGGGAGTAGACTGAGTGACATCTGCAGGGACTCCTAAAAATAAACACCAACATTTACACAGACTCCTAAACATATGAACATATACTCAGTGGCGGCAACAGACCGTCCAAGCAACCAGGTCATTGCCAGGTCATCAAAAATTAAAAGCAGGTCGTAAAAGCAGTAAAAAAACAGTAATGCTATAACAATATAATACTAAGGCAAGTCAGGTCGATAGGTCGGACACTAGATTGGAGGCTTTTTAACCAGGTCATTTGACCTGGTGTGGAGCCGCCACTGCATATACTCCATGTACATACTCAAAAACACATTTACACATAAAATTTGAAGGGACTACTACTATAACAGTCAAACGCACACATCTAAACACATAAAACAATAGAGACGCCTAGAATACTTACATAATATATTAACACACCCATATATCTACATTCAACCATATATATGTAGGCACACAGATAATTAATCAGCTCTGTATCCAAGACAATCCCAAACAAATTAGCGCCACACACATCAGATTCTACAAAAAGTCTACAATTTTTTTAATTAACATCCAGTGCTCCACATTTCGCTGACAAATGTAATAAAGAAAACAAGAAAAGCATTTTACATCAATTTTATGACTAATGTTAAATGTTCAATAGAGCATTTCGTTCCAAGGTATCGATCTCCTGATGACTAGCTTTGCTACTTGCATATCAATTATCTGCTTGATGAACTTGTATATCAATTAGCAGACAAACCTTGACAGCCTGGAGATCCTCTTCATCCATGCAAGTATCCAGCACTATGAGAAAAACAGGGGGGTGCGACTGAGCTCTCTACAACATCAATAATATATTACGCATTTAAATTTACAAATAAGCTAGAGCTGAATTTAACATCAGTTTCACAGCCGGTTGGCTAATATATGAATGATAAAATATAGTTAAATCAGTGGCATCAGTTTTCACGCAATGTTTAATAAGTGGTTAAATTGCAGCGGAACGCGACGGAATGCCGTTCCAGGGCCCAGTAAAAATAGCCATCAGTATTCTGAGGCCCAGAAATGCTTTAACCATTAGCGCTCCGGGGTAATGGGGCCCTTGAACATTTAGCAGTTCTAGGGCCCCATGATTTTCAATTTAACCACTGCACTTAATGTATATTCTTCCTACACAACATTAAGTTAACCTCACATTGGTGCAAGGATACTAAAACTAGAAAGAGTGATAATATCGAACCATCAGTGTGTATTCTATCGTAGAGAAATGAGGGATCAGCTCCGCTGGCTGGTGCTGCTCTGATATCGCTGCATACTGCGGTGGAAACTGTAACAAAACAGCATCACATTAATTATCAAGCTTATGAATTCATTTATAAATGATTTATATATATATATATATATATATATAATTATATATATATATTA
>JAQFZF010004691.1:0-10397 GCA_034695365.1 Enchytraeus norvegicus
GAATCCATGGATCTTATTATAGCTATAGTAACAGCAGAGAGTAACCTGAGGTGTGAATCCATTGATCTTGTCATAGCTGGCAAACAGGCTAGAGAGAGCATATGCTTTCACTACTCCTGTATCCAACTGTCTAACAGTCACCTACACACAACAGCGAAACATAAATCAATCAATCTCAAATCGATAAATCAATATATATATCAATAAATAAATCATCAATGTAACATTCAATCAATCACTCAATCTATTATTCATTAGCAATTATATATCATTTCCTAAATTGAAGCAACAATATTTTATACTTTGAAACTTAATAATATTTATAAAATCTATTAACTGGACAACTATAGAGATTCGGCCTGTGTGTATAAGGTCACAGCCAAAAATGTTATCAACAGAATGCTTTTTGAATATTGATCTTTAGAATAGGCCCCTACCATTGTGTTAAGCTCCATTATAAAAAGACTCAAACTCTATCTGCTTCTAATTCAAATTAGGATTTATTCTAATTAGGATTTATTATTGTTGTATTGTATATTATCTGTATTTCTAGCTTGTAACATTGTGCGTATGTCACAATGAAGTTCCTAATTAAATACTACTACTACTACTTAGTGATATTTTCGTTCTTAAATTTAATTTTTGTTTCATTCTTATTCAGTTCTGAAAGAATAATTTCTATTTTAGTTCAGTTTCAGTTCTTGAAAAATCAAATAATTTTAGTTTTAGTTCAGTTCTAGTTCAGGTATTTTAGTTCTAGTTCAGTTCTAGTAAATTTTAAATAAATTCAGTCTTTGTTCGATTCTTAATGGTCAAAAGTTGTGAAAAATACCGCGCTTTGACATTTTTGTTACTTTCGGTTAACATTTAAGCCCTTTTGTACTCTTCTACAATTTGTCTAACCTACAAATTAGTTTTACAACTAAATAATGAGAAAAAATTAGTATCATCTGAAAAGAAATTCTGGTTTCCAAAAATATTTCATTCATCGTTCAGAGCCTAATTTTTGTTTCTATTTCTATTCAGTTAGGCAACAATAATTATCATTCTTATTTAGTTTCAGTTCAGGGGAAAATCAATAATAATCGTTTCAGTTCTCGTGCACGACGATACAAATAATTTCGTTTTCGTTCAATTTTAGTTAACCAAAATATCACTGGTACTACTACTATTATAAGGTGGTCCAGTGACAATGGAGGCAATAGGCTCAACGTCTCCGTTGGAGAAAACTTCAGCAATGGCATCATCAGACATATTGCACACCACACACGGGATCAGTGTGAGACCTTCCTTGTCTCTCAATTGCTCTGCAAAGGCTTTGATGCGCTCTTCTTTTGGACTCTTTTTACCAACAAGATTTCGAGTAGATCTTTACTCAATGCTTTCTTTATTGAATCACTTTTATCAAACCCAGAGAGCATCGTTTTGATTCCGGGATATTATGAGTATGGTCTAACAGAAAACTACATTTTTTGGGCAATATCACTGAATGGTGTCAAAATATATTTATACTTTAAACTACAAAAATTAAAAACAACAGTTCAATGTGCTCTATCAAAATGTAAAACTTTTACATTAATATAAGCCACCACCTTAAAGTCAATCTGACTTTGTTATTACAATCTCTAAAAATAAAGTAGGCTACATAGATACATTGACATGTAATTCATCTTGTATACTAAGAAACCTTTTTAGCTTTGATGGAGACAATCTGCCCCCTCATAAAGCTTCGTTCCACGGTCTCATCAATGATGACGTACTGGCCAACCTCACCATCAGTCAGACGTCCAGTCACCATCGCACACTCTCTACACACACGTAGGCCTAACTCTCTACACACACATCTCTCTACACACACAAACACATCTCTCTACACACACATCTCTCTACACACACAAACACATCTCTCTACACACACATCTTTCTACACACACAAGCACATCTCTCTACACACAAACACATCTCTCTACACACAAACACATCTCTCTACACACACAAACACATCTCTCTACACACACAATCACATATCTCTACACACACAAACCAGGGTTGAGATGATTTAAATCAACCGATTTAAATCATTGATTTATATCGATTTAAATCACGATTTTAATCAAGAATAAAATCTTTGATTTAAATCAAGACTATTATTTGTGATTTAAATAGTGAATATAAATTATTCGTACCAAAATATACAGGCAAATTCACAAAAGTAATGGTGAATTTGATTGAAAAACTGTCTTCATGCAGGCCTGCAGTTGAATTCATTATTCATGTCACATAATTATATACCGGTACGTCTGCCACCTGGTGAATATAATAATCATTGTACCCAAAAGAACAGCTGTCTTCTTGGCTTCAAAGATAACAAATTTTTCAAATCCCAAAATGTAAATATTACTTAAGTTTTTAAAAATGAAATTGATTATTTTAATTTCATATATTTGGATAACAAGCCCATACAAAATTACAAACTGACAAATTGTCATCAGGATGATAAAGTATTTCAATTAAAGATTTAAATTTGATTTTAAATTTAATTTAATTTAAAATTTAAATCAAATTTAAGATTTGAATATGATTTAATCAAATATAATTAAAATTCATGATTTAAATAGAGCATTTAAATCAAATTTACATTTCTGTAACATTATAACTGCAATATAGAGACTAAAATCACAAAAGTAGTGGTGAATTTGGTTGAAAAATAGTCTGAATCAATTTAAATTGAAAAAATCGATTTAAATCAAAAAATCCGATTTAAATTTAAAAAATCCGACTTTTTTATTTTTATTTAAAAAATCATGATTTTTTTCAACTCTGACACAAACACATCTCTCTACACACGCATCTCTCTACACACACATCTCTCTACACACAAACCCATTTCTCTACACACACTAACACATCTCTCTACACACACAAACACATCTCTCTACAGTCTACACACACAAACACATCTCTCTACAAACACAAACACATCTCTCTACACACACATCGCACTCTAGTGCCATGGACAAATAGTGAATCCAAGATACAAATCTCTGCTTACGCTAAAATGCTCATAAGTGAGAACAACATCGACAAACCAAACAAGTTTACATCGTCACAAAGGTCACTCTAATACCATATAAAAAGTGTAGCCTTTATCTTGAAATAATTGCATCGCAGATGATTTTCGTTTCCCACTAGAGTAGATGGCACTTACAACACCTGCAGTGTTTGATTGATCTAATCTTAAGATTCCCAGACACGATACAATACATGGACAAACAACACTCGGCAGTGCTCTGATGTACGGTTCAAATCTTATGTACAGATAATAGCTGGTGGTTTCTCGGGCAAGGAAAGCAGGCGCTCAATGACAATAGATATTTATTAATGCTTTAAAAATTACAATAATTATTTATAAGAACTAGAAAGGAGCCCAACACATTCATTGATGAAAACCAGTGACTTACTCTATTCTAGTGTAATTTACATATAGCACTTGTTGGCTGTACGGGATGTTCAGACCAGTAGTTTGTTATTGTTTGTTAGAATTACTGTTGATGATTCCGTCAATGCTTAAATACATGTTTATTGATTGATTGACAAGAGGTAGAGCCAACTGACTTCAAGCTTTTGTTGAGCATTGTCCAGTTGTCCTGCTGATCAGTTGATAATGTTTTCTGCACCGCAAACCTCCCAGATCTATCCAGGCCTACTGTAATCTTACCCTCAAATCTTCCTCCGACATCTACAGCAGCAAACCAAATGAGATTAACGTGAAAGGTTATCCAGAGAGGAGGCATAAAATATTTCATATAGGTCAGTAGGCTAAAAAGCTAAAAGCCGAAGTTAACGTCAGTTTCATCTCTTGACAGAGATATCGGTGACGAGCGAGCCTCGGATTCGAACCCCGCACATACTGATCCCAAGTCGGAAACCTAACCGATGTAGCTACTGGCTCCTGCCACACAACAAATTGCATAGTTCTAATCACTGAACCGGCACCGTTTATGATCACGTTGTCTTTTCAAATCTTGTTTCTGCTAATAGTCCTGAGTGAACCGCTTTGCTGAGATATGTGCTGTTGAGACGTCCCTGACATAATCGATCCAATAGGATGGAGATGGAATTGCCGTTAAATCTTTATTATTATTCTAATTATTATTAGTGCTCACCCATGCCAGGCTCGTAGAGTCCCACAAAGTCTTCATCACCAGGTCTCCCGTAGGCTCGTCTGCCTCTCTGTAGATCTCTGTACCTCTCCTCGTCCACCTTCTTGTCTATACGGATCTTCTGATCCAGAGGCGCCGACCCTCCGAGAGCCTCTTCCGCCTCAGCCAGCTCCATGAAGGCTTTGTAGAGCTCGAAGGTGTCCTCGTTACTTAGCTTACCCCCCTCGCGTCTGTTCTCCATCACCTACACACACACGCATGCACACATGTATAATTGTACACATACGGTTTGTTACAGCATAAGAATTAAGAACTCAAGAGTACAACTCTTTAATTCTTAATTCTTAACTCTCGCCTCGTAAGCTACAATTCAAATAAGTATCAAGAATTCTACAACAGCGTTGACTCAAGAAAACTATAGCTAATTGTTTGCAGTGACAATCGTGCTCGAGTGACGTCATTCACAAGTCAGCATTTGACAAACATTCCTGACATGTGCATATAAGCTATTTATACCCTTCGCAAACAATGGCCCATGGGCTTAGTATGCATTACCATATGGGACACTACCAGAGTTAGTAAAACTGTGCCAACCTGGCCTACAGGCCATCAAGGGCTGTCGAAACAGTTGGCCTAATAGGCCAATTCTCAGGCTAATCCCAACTAATAAAATTAATTGTTTCTGCTTGTTGGGTCATATTAATTTTAGACATTAAAATGTTGAGTCACATAACTGAGATATAATAAATCTGGTGTCTTGTTAGTTATGGTAAGTTGTTAAATAGACAACATAACGCGGATATAACGTCCACCACTTGAAACGTTTACTGTTTCCTGTCATCGAGTCAGCGAGACAACAAACTCGTACGACACACTCTCCCACGGCTCTCGTATCTTATGCAGACAGATCAGCATTCGCTTTCAATTAATAAATCAATCAATCAATCAGTCTGTCAATCAGCTCAGCTAGTACTCAATAAAGCTATCACTCAATCAATTAACTATCATTAAACTGATTGATTGACGTGCAAGATTTTTGAAATTGTAACAGAAATGTCCCGTGGATCTGATATGTAGAAGGCGACTACAAAGAAATATTGAATTTTATTTATAGCTAGTGAAAAGGCCTTTGTAAAAAGGGCTTTCTTTGGGAGGGGGACACCATTCAATGGACCTATACAAGGAGAAAATGATACATGACCCGCACACATAACAGTCACCTTGACGACTAGACCACAGGACAGGACAGTCACACATTAGACAGCTAGCTACCCTCAACAACAGGTCAAATCTATGCGACTCGTTGTCACAGAAACGTCTCTAGAAACGTTAGGAAACTTGTGTTTTATACTGTTTGATTACCTGTTTGTAGAGATCGCGTCGTTCCTCAGTCACGTCAAGGTCGACCTCGATGACGCGACTGACGATCACTGAACTCTTCTTGTAAAGATCGTCAGCGCCTCTGATCGGCACTATCCTCTCACAGCGAACCTTTACTGTTAATTCTGCTAAACCATCGTCAAGAGTCATGTTTACCTGAAACACACCACGTCAAACAGGTCAAGCGTCTAGGTTTGAGTGTGTTTACGTCAAGGTTCAGAACCACAAGGCTTCTTTTCAAGACGGCTCAACGCAATCGAGTACTACCGTCACACAGATTGGGAATAAGCTTATTGCTGCTCTACTCCACACAAAGTGCTATGCAGTCTATTACAGACCACCGAGTAGGACGATTTACGTCAACGTCTGTTTACCTGAAAGACAATACGTCGAACACGTCAAGCGTCATGTTTACAGAAACACAACACGTCAAACATGTCAAGCGTCATGTTGGCATGAAACTTCACTTTTGATAATGATCTCGCGAATATTAAAAATCAATTTAGGGCTCCACTTTGCTATGCTTCACCCTGTAGGCTAACCTAAATAAAGTGAAGAGAAATAAGAAAGCGGAGGTGATCCGATCACGATCCGATCGAAGATTACGGGCCTGGACTACATTGCATTATATAGTCCAATGAGCATAAAACTTGAGCTCTATCCCGTGTGTAGGCTACCGAGATTTTAAGTAGAGGCCTCGGAGGCACAAACGTTAGTCATCTCCTTATGACAAAATACCTATAACCCTCAACCACAAACACAAAAGCAAGGAGAAAGCAGCTAAAATATAGTGAACAATGTAAACCTTCTCTGAGACGGTGTCTAGATTGAGGAGGTTTTCAGTCTTTGCTGGTAGCGGCCCCTTGATCTCCTCCTCCTCTCTCTCCACGTGCACTGTCTGGGTGACGCTGCCTGGTGGCGCGCCCTTCATCAGGCGCTTCACAAACCCTGACGTCTCCTTGGTCGTCGGTAGACGGCGAGAGAAGTCCATAGCTCGCTGAGTCACCCACGACTCGTCAGGGCCGTCTCCTTCATCTACAGCAATCAATCAATCAGTCAGTCAGTCAATCAGTCATTCAAACCACTAGACTACCGCAAAGAAAGTTTACATTTCATTATTAAATAAATTTCTTATCGCCTTGGTAACTTACAATTTCTCAAAATCTATCAGTCCCAGTAGCTTAATGAAGACTATTTTACCCTCCAAGGATATGTAATGTTATGCAAGAAAAGTGTTGCATTTCTTAAATTCTTAAGAATTATAAGCAAACAAAACGAAATTATTTAAAAAAGACTTATAGCCTACTCTCCTGTATATTACCGCCTCTATTTGTCCCCAAATCTATTTTTGGAATGAAATAATAGCCCAACTATATGCAGTCCAGCGTACAATTAATTCCAAACATGCAGACGTATTGACACATCAGCTGTGGTATTTGGCATACTAGACCACACTTTCCAGCATTATTCATGCAGCACTTGTAAAACCTGGGAGTGAACTTTATGAATGTTTGCATATTTATTTATTGATTGATGGGTTGATTAATTAACTGAATTATTTGATTGATTGATTGATTGATTGGTTGACTGATTGATTGACTGATTGATTGATTGATTGATTGATTGATGTTTCACCTTTAGGCACGTATCTGCCCACATCTACATCATCATCATCATCACGTGGTGGTGGAGCAGCATAGTTGCTCTGAGTTCTGGACACCTCCAGTGGGTACCCGCCTGACCCCACAGAGCCCACTGCAGAGCTAGGTCCTCTCCTCCGAGCATCCTCCAACTCCGCCAGTCTCTCCAACTCCTTCTCTCGCTCTCTCTCCTTAGCCTCTGCATCTCTCCTTTTTCTCTCATCTTCCTTCCTTTCTCTCTCTCGTGCCTCTTCCTGCATCTTTCTGTCTCTCTCTCGCTCTTCAGCCGCTCGTCTCTGTCTTTCTCTCTCTCTTTCTCTGTCTCTCTCTTCTGCTTCTTTTCTCTTTCTCTCTCTTTCTCGTTCCTCGGCTTCTCTTCTTTGTCGTTCTCTCTCCCTGGCTTCGTCTTCTTTTCTCTGTCTCTCTTTCTCTTTAGCCTCTGCCTCTCGTCTCTTGCGCTCTCTCTCTTTGTCTTCCTCTTCTCTTCTCCGTCGTTCTCTTTCTCGCTCCTCTGCCTCTTTTCTCTTTCTCTCTTTCTCTCTCTCTTCTTCCTCCTTCTTACGTAGTTCTCTCTCTTTCTCCTCTTGTCTCCTACGCCTTTCTCTCTCTGCAGCCTCTTGCTTCAGTCTCTCCAATCTATCTCTCTCTTCTTGCTCTAGTTGTCTCTTTCTTGCGTCCTCTTCTGCTTGTCTCTGTCTTTCTCTCTCCCTCTCCTCGGCCAATCGCTTCTTTTCTCTCTCTTTCTCTTTCTCAGCCTCCGCTGCTCTCTTTCTTCTCTCTTGCTCTCTCTCGTCCTCTAATCTCTGTCTCTCTAGTTCTAAA
This sequence comes from Enchytraeus norvegicus, assembly GCA_034695365.1. Taxonomy (NCBI): domain Eukaryota; kingdom Metazoa; phylum Annelida; class Clitellata; order Enchytraeida; family Enchytraeidae; genus Enchytraeus; species Enchytraeus norvegicus. The sequence goes on from JAQFZF010004691.1 coordinate 8,006, forward strand.
TCACCCAACATTCGTCTCATCTTTGCCTCTCTCTCTTTCTCTCTCGCTGCCTCCTCTTCTTTCCTCTTTCTGTCTCTCTCTTTCTCCGCTTCCTCCTCTAATCTCTTCTTCTCTCTCTCCCTCTCTAGTCGTCTACGCTCAGCATCTTCCTCTTGTCTGCGTCTTTCTCTCTCTAGCTCTAGTCTACGCCTCTCTGCCTCTGCCTTTCTCCTCTCTTCCTCTGCTCTTCTCTTCTCCTCATCCAACTTCTCTTTCTCTCTCTGAAGTCTCCTCCGCTCCGCCTCCACAGCCTCCGCCAGACGTCTCTTCTCTCTCTCGAGCTCTCTTTCAGCCTCGTTGTTGTTGTTCCTGCTGAACGTTTCTCTCGTCTCCTCCTCCTCGTCGTACGAGACTGCTCGACGAGCAGGTTTAGCACGGCTGGAACGACTCTGACGTGACTGACGACTCTGACGACTTCTGTTGTCAGACACGTCACTGCCGCTCCATGATTCCTCTTTGACCTCCTCGCCTTCGTTAGGCAGATAGTCCATGAGCAGCGTGTCGTTGAGCTTCATGGTAAACCTTGGCTCGGGACCTGATAGGACGTTAGCCGAGTGTCTGGCAGTGGTCTCCTGCCACGTGTACTCGCTCAGAGGCGCTGTTCCAGGCCGTGGCGTGCTCGAGCCGTTTACCACTCCACCCCTAACTACTGTTCTCTTCCCTCCTCCACCTCCCAGCCCCAACAATTCCAAGTCAAACTCCACTTTCTCGTCCCCACTCGACTCTTTCACGTAGGAGGACACCCGCGAGGTGGGGCGAGACTTTGTGGCTCGGACCGACTTGACGATATAGCTGTCCTCAATGAGCGCACCATCAGTGAGGTAGCCATCCAGCCCACTTCTGGAACCATTCAGCATATTCCTGGAGCCGTTCAAGTAACTCCTTGAGCCATACATGGAGCCTGTGTCAGCTAGCTGCATTACACTCACTGAACGTGAGCTTGGACGAGGTGGCATCCTTGCGTCATAATCCACCACGTTAATCCTAGACGTGTGGAGCCCTTCATCCATGTACCCGCCGTCATCCATGTACCTGTCGCCCTCAGTGTTACGGGAGGCTCTGCCGTTGGGGCCGTTGTCAAGGTTCATCCTCGACCCGTTCATCGAGTAGTCATCCGCCTGGTCGAGGTGGTTCATCGAGCCGTTAAAGCCTGGGCGGGTGAGAGCTGCGTTCAAATTCATCGAGATAAAGTACTGGTTGCCGTCTTTCTCGGCTTCCTTTAGCTCAGGGTCTACAGCGGTGAGCTCGCCGCCAGGTGTGGGAGTGTTGAGCTGGGCACGACTGCCTGTGAGACCCTGAGAGGCGACTGAGGCTCGCCCCCCGGGGTGGTTATACTGTAGCGGTGGGGAGGGGGTGCGAGCTGTGTTGCGGGAGGGGTGACCGTAGCCGTTCACCATGGACGGGGTCTGACGCCCCATAGAGCTCTGGCGGTTCATGAGGCTCGCCTGACTCTGCCGCCAGGTCACATCGAGTTGTTGCGGCAGCTGAGACCTCGACCCGTACACGCTGGAGTGGGCTGAGGGCGTGGGGCCACGTGACACGGGTCGCACCACTCTGTTTATCAGCACAGGCTCACTCACCATAGATATGTTATCATCCAGTCTCCTCCGGCTTCCTCTCAGGCTGTTACTGGCAGAACTTTCGTACACGTGCATCCTGCTGCCTGACGGCGTCCTCGACCTCCTGCGCTGTCTCGACCCTGAGTTACTTCTGTTCCTGTAGCGATAGATCTCCTCAACGGCAGCCGAGTCGTCGTCGTCGCTTTGTCTCCGAGACCTCCTCTTCAGCGAGCTGCTGCGGCTGACTGACTTGAGGTTAGAGGTGGAGCGAGAGAGGATTGATGGAGGTAGGCTGAGGTGGCTCGTGCTACGGGACTGGGCCGAGAGCCTGGGTGGGCCGCCGATGTCTCCTCGAGGCAACGTGTCGAACACGCTGGGGGTGAGAGCCTCACGGGACTCGCTCCTACGGGTGACGAGCAGTCCGCCCTGCCGCCCCGGGGTGGACCTGCCTCCCTCCTGCACCCGTCGCGTCTTCTGGGTCCACCCACCAGACTGCTGATGTGGGATCTGATTAGCATCAACCAGCACCGGGCGCATCCCTCCCCGCGCGTCCCTCACGTACATTACGCCTCAGTAGCTCTTAGAGTTATAGTGCTATCCTATGGGTTGATCTCAATAACGAATAGATATTTTATCGCGCCGTGCTAGTAATGTCTATAACACAACACAAACACTGAAATGTACAATTATATATACAGAGACTTATTGATCCCGTGATGGATCCGGGAAACTTGAGAATAGACCAACTGAAAACTGCACATGTTTCGTAAAAGCCGACTAACGCAGATATTTTC
>JAQFZF010004692.1:0-10396 GCA_034695365.1 Enchytraeus norvegicus
ATATCAAATTAAAGGTAATTGAAAGATCTATGTGAAACAATAGAGTAAAATCCTTAGTAACAATAAATGGATCAGATTAAAGCAAATCTAAATCTCGTAACCTTGACCCGAAAAAACTTATTTTTTAATTTCTCTAATTTTTTTTCCTATTGATTCAACATAACCTACATTCTGTTAAAAAGTTGAAGATGGGTTTCTTTGAGTTTTTTACAATAATTGTTTGAATAAAATTTAAATGCAATTCGATTAACAAGAAATACCATTGTTATAATTCCTACCATTATATTAATATAATTTGGCAAGTGTAATGTCAAACAATTTTTATTTTCAATTAAGTTTGGTTTTTTCTAATTGTAAGAAAACTAAAAGAAACCCAATTTCAAATTTTTCACAGATTGTGGGTTATTGTGAGGTCAATCAATGGGGGAAAAAAATTAAAAAATAAGTTTTTCCAAGGTCAAGATTAAGAGGTTTAGATTTGCTTTTTATTGATTTATTTATTGTTACTAAGGGTTTTCTTCTATTTGCTCAAATATATCTCTCAATTACCTTTAATTTGATATAAAGAAGGACCCTGTAGGTCCCATAGGAGCGGAGATATGAAGGTTTGGCCATTTCGAGTCAGAGCATTTGGGTCAAACTTTGTGGACCTGTATTTTGGACCACACTTTACAAAAAAAATTACAATTTTGGGAATTTTTTTTTTCATGACCAACTACAAACTCACCAATTTTGATCAAAATCGGAGATGGTCGTGACAGATTTTATTCTGAAATTGGTTGATTCGACATGGAATGGCCCAGTAGGGTTAATTCCTGCTTTGGCATATCCAACACTGCACTATCTCTGCTCGCGTCGTACCTTTCTCAGCAGTCTCAATCGGTTGCCATTGATCAAAGACTTTCTCCAAGTCTTCCGCTTCTTTGCGGGGTTCTGCAAGGATCTGTACTTGGTCCCCTGCTTTTCACTTTGTATACCACTCCTCTAAGCCATTTGCTCACATCATTCTTCGTTGCAGTTCCATTTCTATGCTGACGATACTCAAATTTATGTCTCTTTTTCTAGCACCGAGGCTAATGTAGCTCTTGTGAAACTCACATCCACCCTAGACCAAGTCCATTCCTGGTTTTGTGCCAATCGCCTTGTTATCAATCCCTCGAATACAGAATATCTACTTATTGGTACCCCCCAACAACGATCAAAAGTCTCAAACACTTTCATTTTCTTTAAGAATGTTTCTTTAAGCCTCACTGAATCTGCACACAATCTTGGAGTCATCTTTGATTCCAATCTCGATACAAAAAAACTTATATCCTCTATTTGCAGTTCTTCTTTTTTCCATATTCGACAATTACGTCGGATTCGCCCTTCACTAGACAGGAACTCTGCTATTGTATTAGATCAGTGGTTCCCAACCTTTTTAGCCAGAGGGTAGAAAAAAATTCGTCGCAACCTTCACGGGTAAATGCATCTCGAAACAAAACATTACACGTAAATTTCTTCTGAATATTATTTATTAATATTATATTAGGCCTATATATAGGCATACATGCATAAATTGCATATTTAGACATATACATTTAAATATACTGTACACATAGTATATTATACATGTACAATTGTACATACATCATGTCTTTTATAACTGAGCCCCCTTTTATATTTTGCAATTAAATCTAAGTTGTTCTTCGATCTCTGTGAAATTTACCTGTTATAGAGAACAGCCAATTACTTCACATGATGTAAAATTTCATTGTGATATCCTAAGAAACAAAACAGTTGTTGACATTGGAGTAGGATAGGGGTGCATGAACATTTTACCAGTTTTGAATTATATGACGCCATCTGGCTGTAATCAATAAAATTGTCAATTCTATCAGACATCACCAAATTTCAATCGAATGTCTTTCAAAACAAGAAAACAAGAAAGTTTTTTATAATTGTGTACGACACTGGTAAATAAATTTTAAGTTTTACAACGTCAAACAGTGTTAAATAAAGCATTCTTCCTTTACCGGACTTGGGTACAACCATTTCACTAACCTTCTTGTTTTGAAAGATATTCTATTGAAATTTGGTAATGTTTGACAGAATCTATTGTTCAATATTACTTGTAAATTTCACAGGAATCGGTTCACGGATTATAACTTAGTAAACTGCAGTCAGATGACGTCATATAATTCAATACTGGTAAAATGTTTATGGACCCCTGTCTTACTCCTATGTCTATAACGTTTTGTTTCTAAAGATACCGGAATGAAATTTTACAGCTTGTGTTGGAATGTAGGCCTACTACAAAAGCAGCATACACAGCGCTTAGGAAATGAACACAGTCATTGGCATTCACCAGATCTCAATCGTTTCTGCTGCAGTAGGTATTGAAGGTACAGCTGCTATCAGAAAATCGACCCTTTAAGCATGGATTAGTTCTGTAAGTCTAAAACTTCAAGGTGAAGATCGGCATTCAAAAAGCTAATACGTTCTTGTGGATATGTGAAGGGATTGAGAAAGACTGGAATATTATTTCTTCTGCTTCAAGTTAACAAAATCTTGACTGGTATACAGTGTGCAATTCCTCAATCTTTGTGGCATATTTGTCAGTGTCTAATTCATCTTGCACTCTCTCCATCACATGTAGCCTGTGAAATTTTTAAAGTTTCTTTGTGCAAGCTGGCCATCAAGCAGCAAACATATCGATTTTAGTTCTGAACGATGATGCACCATTGAACATCTTAATAAACAACTTGGAGCTTCCTTAAAGTTTTAATTTGAAGCATTCGGGTGACCTGTGATGTCAAGAAGAAACGCCAATCATTTAACCACTATGAATTAAGAAGGAATGCACGTTCCACTGCAAGCTCATAAATGTCAGCCTAAAAATTTTACACACTATCCTTAAATAAACAAAATCAAAACGTAGTCCAATCCTAGTCCTAGTACTTTGCCCTTGATAGTCACTGAACCTCACATTTCATCAATCATTCACCGTACACCTGCTTGACATCATCAAGATCTATACTGTATGAACTTGCGCCTATTCAACGCGCTCGTTTTCTGTTTATAATACACATACACATTTCAGCACAATGTCCATCACATGCTCCATATGTTAGGATTTTCCAAAAGATATTTTTGGTGAATGAAGCAATGATATTTTAACGCGGCTCTTCCAAGAATTTCTCGAGGAGTGAAAGACATCCAACATGCCTGCCTGTAATGGAAGTGCACCATCCGTATTATCCTAACTTTCTCAAATCTCAATTACAAACAACACTCGACACATGTCTTCAGAGCATTGAACAATTCTTTGCCGTTTGTAGTGCCTTGCATTTCCTCACTTATGCTTTTCTTTTGCCGCCTTTTAATGCATTTTCAGTTTTTACCTTTTCTTTTCCAATTTTTTTAAATTCATCAGCATCAGTGGCAGGTAAGTTGCCATGGGTTGGCGGGTAAAATTTTACCCGCGGGTAACGCGTTGGGAACCACTGTATTAGATTAGATAATGCCCTAGTCCAATCCAAGTTAGACTATTGCAACTCTTTGCTATATGGTCTGCCTACCACATCCATTGTCTGTCTTCAATATGTACAAAACGCTCTGGCTCACATTGTGTACAACACTACGAAGTTTCGCTCTCGTACAACCACTCTTCTCAGAAGTTTTCATTGGCTTCCTGTCCCAGAACGGATAAAATTCAAGATAGCCTCGTTAACATTTAAGGTACTAAACTTCGCTAAACCTTCTTATCTATCTGAGCTAATATCTTCCTACCAATGCACACGCAGCCTTCGTTCGTCCGGTTGCTGTCTGTTGTTGTTTATGCTGTTTGAAACATCCCTGACATCGCCTTTTGGTGAGGAACCGGACGTTAAATCCTCATTGATTGATTGATTGATTGTATTGTGTATATGTATAATTGTATATGTACACATGTATGTGAATGTATGTGAATCTTGCGACACTAAAGACAAATGATTTTGTGTGTACTCTAAGAGTTGTGTGTAACGTCTTTTCTGTATCGCAATAGTACTGTCAGAGACGGCCTGATCACTATTCAGTGGGACCTGAACAGTGACTTGCACTGTTTTGGATCTGACTTTCTTGTTGGTTCAATGATTTTGTAGTTACTCATTTCTCTTGCGACATACCTGACATCACCTTTTGGTGAAGAATAGGACGTCAAATCCTCATTGAATGGTTGATTGATTGATTGATTGATTGAATTTTTATTTTTTCAACCTGAGTGTAAACAGCCCTGTGCGTTTTATGAAAACGATTGATTGATTGATAGATCGATTGATTGATTGATTGATTGTAGCAGCAGCAGTGCAGTGCCTGTAGACACTGGTGACAGTGCTAATACAAGCAGTGTGGTTAGCGTGGTGGGTCCTGTGATAGAACATGTGGACGAGGGTGACACCACTAGCCAGCAACAACAACAGCAGCTGCTTCAGTACAGCGGCCTGTACTCCTATCATATACCTACTGGCACATGGCGCCTGCTGAGAGAGGATTGTACAGAGCTGAGAGCTAGAGTCAGTCATTCTATGCTCTTCCATACTGTAAGTACCTAGAGTCAGTCACTCTTAATTCAATGCTCTACCATACTGTAAGTACTTAGAGTCAGTCACTCTTAATTAAATGCTCTACCATACTGTAAGTACCTAGAGTCAGTCACTCTTAATTAAATGCTTTATCATACTATAAGTACCTAGAGTCAGGCACTCTATGCTCTACCATACTGTAAGTACCTAGAGTCAGTCACTCTATGCTCTACCATACTGTAAGTACCTAGAGTCAGTCACTTTAATTAAATGCTCTACCATACTGTAAGTTAATCAATCAATCAGCAGCTACAGTTTATGTGTATGTACAATTGTACTTTACTCATTTTTCATGTGTGACCTAGTGTGATCTAGCAACTTTTTCTCTACACTGTTTAAAAAGCCCTCAAAAGAAGACAACTAGTATATAGAAGTGCTATAAAATGTCATTTTGTATTGTATTGTGTGGAAGGTCTATTGTATGTTTGTAAATATGTATATGTTTGTATGCATAGTGCGTGTTTGTATGTGCTTATTTGTATGTGTGGGATTGTATGTGTGTGTAGGTTCAAAGATGTCTGTACATATTTGCCGGACAGAGAGGGAGGGAATATCTGAATGACTTTGTGATCTACGACATAGACAGTGACACAGTGCGATATATCAATGATGGGTCGTGTCAGGATATGATGACTGGTTAGTCTGTCTGTCTATCTGTCAGTCTGTCTGTCTGTTGGTGTGTCTATGTGTCTGTATGTCTGTCTGTGTGGCTGTCTGTCACATATACAATGATAGTCAGATATATCAATGATGGGTCATGTCAGGACATGATGATTGTTAGTAGTAGCTCTGTCTGTCTGTCTGTCTATCATTTTAATGACATATTTTACTATATTATGATGCCAATGAAATAAACATAATTACTAAGTTGGAGTCTACTCTCAGATTTTCTGTGTTTGTATACTCTCACATACGGCACAATACACTTACTTGTTTCCTTGCTTAGTTGCCGTTTTTGTGATTTTTTATTTATTTAACCGATCCATGATTAATCGTTCTTTTGCCTTTTTATACCTCAACAAGCTTCTGGTGCACTGCAGCACTCCATCATTTGACCATCTATTTCAATTTTCCCCACTATCTGGAATGTCAGGGAATTTTGTTCTGTTTGAAAAAGTCAGGGAATTTTATTATTTTGTTTGGAATGTTTCATTTTGTGGAAAAACATAGATAATGCGAGATGTCGATTGATCGACATTCACTAAATTTGCTGAATTTGAGTTTCACAGAAATATCAAATTAGTCGTAGTAGAGCGCTTGCATGCTAAATTGGAGGTAAGGGGTCGGTGTAGGGGCGGAGGAGCCGACCATTACCACTATTACCGCGCTGTCTGGGATTTTAGCAAAATTGTCTGGAATGTCAGGAAAATGTCAGGCAATTTTATTTGGACAAATTGGTGAGAACCCTGTATTTGATTTGAGTTCTGGTGTTGTACGAGTCAGACTCTCTATGGTGTACGATACAGACTCCAAAGCCTCAACATATGTGACAGCAATGACCTTTTAGTATGCTCTCTAGTATTATTACAAATGTGTTTTGTATTTCTACACAGTACCATCGGTTGGTTTCACACAGAGAGCCACAATAGACTCTGAGCTACAGGAGATCCATGTTCTCACTGTACGTATTTTAGTGTGAGATATCAATATGCTAATCAGTTAATTAACGGCTTTATATAATATGCATTTGCTTGTATGTATTTTGTAGTTTGTAATAAGGCTAGTCATTAGTTAACTATTAGCTTTAATACATGTTCCCACTGTATGTATCTTGACACTATATATCGATGACCTCTTTATAACTAACATAAATATTATCGATTAATTGACAAACTTTCATATATTCTCATTTGAATTGTTTCACTGTATTTATTTCAGATGTTTTACTTGTTCTCGCTGTATGTATTGTAGTATTACACTTCACTGGCTGCTAATTTTTGAGTGCATAAAATGTATGTTCATTTATGTTCATTTTGGAAAACCCTCATGTCTTACCGATGTTGCGTTCTTTTATCACCTCACACTCTTCTATCTACTAATTCTATGCTCCTCTCCGTTCCTAAAATTAAAACTACTCTTAGTAGGTGATCTTTTCTTTTGCCACACCGACCATTTTAAATGCTTTGCCATCTCATCTTCATTATGTATTTTAGCATTATTAGTCGTACTTTCTGCAGTAAGCTTAAAAATCATTTTTTTCTCCTAAGATATTTTAGTTTTTAAAATCAGTTTTATGAATCCTGGTACATGGATTTTCATCGTATTTAACCAGTGTTGATCCATGCTCACTTATAGCACTTGTAACTTTCTAACTACGTTTGTGTGGACCAGTTAGTATTGCTTGTGCTGTTGGAAACGTCCCTGATATCGTAGTCAGATGATGAAATGGATGTAAAACCATATTGTGTTGTATTGTATGTAGGGTTTAAGTAAGGACAGAGACAAGTCAGACGCTGTTCAGAACTCTTTGTGGATCTATGACATAGTCAGGAACCAATGGTTAGTCTCGCTCTCTCTCTCTCTCTCTCTCTCTCTCTCTCTCTCTCGCTGATATAGTCAGAGCCAATCGTTAGAGTCCTGTTGTTCTGTCCATCGGCAGCCCTGACTATTGCAAATAATTTGTGCTTTTTGATCGACTAGATTGAAAGAGCAGTGAAAGCATTCAGCATTAAACCTCTGCAGAGCGATAGAGAGCCTCTGCCAAAGAAAAGAGGTCTCTCGCTGATCCAGGGTATGTACAATCAGTCTGCCGATGCCATTAATGAAATCATCTCCACCGGGGTTCGCCATCCCCATCGCCACCGGAATCACCTCATACCTACAGGCTTGGTCCCAAAATGATTGACTAATATGATGATTGATTGATCGATTGGTGCTCGACAGTGCACGGTGTTATGTCAATGTCATCTGATGTTTGTCTCATGTTTTTTGTACAGGACGTGTGTGTACAGCAGAGAGAGCAGCAGCGGTGCAGCTGTCAGCAGCAGCAGCGGCTCCCCTAGACAACAACAACAGCAGCCCACAGAGCCCATGCCTCGCTACGCCCATCAGTTTGTTTACAACCACGTGGCCAGGGTCCACTACATGTTCGGTGGAAACCCTGGCAGTGGCAACCAGCTTAAGATGAGGCTGGATGATTTCTGGCTGTTGAAGGTAAGTGTGTGAGTGTTTGTGTGTGTGTGTATGTTTGTGCAAGAGACACATTTACAATTTATTTTACATAAGCTAGTCTTCTGTACGTGCTTGCATAGTGTGTCTCTATTGCTCCCGTTCAAGATATGCACAGTTCAATCCATTTCAGTCTACCTTGTCAATCAATAAATCAAGTCGCCTCTGGAGGTGTGGGGAGTCGGGTCGCTCGGGAGTGGGCGGAATATAGATATGTTTATTGTACACATGTTCATTGTGTTTGTGAACTTGTACAGATATCTGTGTACATATTAGTATATGTTGTTATACACATGTGTTTGTGTAGTTTTACACGTGTGTAATACTCTGTATGTGTAGTTGTACAGACCCACGCAGGACGACGTGCTACGTAGATGATGGTATATGTGTACACGTGTGTATGTGTTCTATGTGTACCCATGTGTATGTGTAGTTGTACAGACCCACGCAGGACGACGTGCTACGTAGATGTCGCTACATGCTGCGCAGGCAGTCCTATGAGGAGCAGAGCTCAGTAGATCCAGTCAGTGCTCTGCGTTATCTACAGACCAGGCTCTCTTGTGTGGTCGATCACTCTAAGCATCAGGAGCATGAAGAGGTGTGTGTGTGTGTGCGTGTGTGTGTGCATGCTTGAGTGTGTGTGTAGGGGTGTGTATAGACATATGCTGGTTTGTGTGTGTGCGTATATTCATTTGTGTATGTATTGTAAGTGTGTGTAATATATGGCGTGTGTTTATTTGATTGCTTAGTTAATAATTGTCTATTTTATTTGAAATCACAGCAGCGCAATCATAAGCTGATTGTCAGTGTCGAAACATGTATTTTAAAACTATAAAAACTGGCAATTAGATAAATCATCACAAAACTACATAGTTTTGAGGTATCCTGAGGGACCTTGGAACTTTTGATGTGACACCTTTATGCCAAGATCTCTAAAGTACTCAACCACAATAATAGTTACAGTTGTGATTATGTTCAATCCATTCCTTGGAACTAATCCTATTGATACACGTTTCATATACTTTTTTATCCGTATATTTTCAAACATGACATATCTCAATCACTCTTGCCAATTTCATTTCTTAGTTGATGTTTTTTTTCTGAGTGGTTTACAACTCCAAGATTAACGTACCTATGCCTTTGACACACAGTTTCAGATGCTGCCTGCGCTGCTGTTCAAGGGCCGCTCACCTGATGATGACGACGACTCTCAGATCTTGTTCCCAGCTCTCTCCTCTCACAGCTCGTTATACCGGTCCACCAGCACGGGGCAGGATGACGTCAGGTGCCACGCTGCACGCAGTCAACTCTTTGATCAACTCATGACCTTCTTTCCTCAAGAGATGACCCAACCACGAGATAACATTGTCGATCTGATCAACGTGCACTAGCACATACAAACACTTGTGCATACACATCCATTACATATATATCATAGTGCGCACATAGAAACATGTGTGCATACATAAACATACACATTTATTACGTAATGTGCACACTGCACATACAAATCAGTGCTCATAATAATAGTAAAGGTTTAACGTACAATGTACATTTCCACATCCAAGGATGATGTGAGGAGCATCCATTGTACACAAACCTGCACATATATAACATAATTTTCACATCAAATGCAAATTTACACATACACACATATGCATACACATATATATATAACCACATAGATGCAGGCACAATTGCACATGTTTATGTGTTTCATAACATAAATTGTACTTTCGTTACACATAATTATTGTGTGCTGTATAGTGTTATACGTGCATTATATGCCCACAGTTTCATGCTGTCAATTTATAATTAGTGTTTCATTATTTTGCACATATGGACAGTGACACGTACATTACTGCAGAGCACACAATGATGTTCTTGAGACACATTAGTGAACACACATACACAGTGTGTATGTATATACATGTATGTGTTTTACATGTATGTATGTATTACACACATGTTCTTTTGCGTACACACATGCCTTATTATCAGCCAATATTATTTATCTTTAACCATTTGGGAGACACTGATATCACACACTTTCGTTTTGTCTCCCCTATTACTCCCTGTGCGCCAGTATTCTAGAGCAGCATGCTATATCCTCTACGCCTATGAATTGCTTTGCCATTATATTTCTGTGTGTTGCTTTTATATAGAGCTGCTAATTATAAACCAGGATTATTTTTATCACAATATGCTAGAATCTTGAACTTGATCGTTCCAGATTTGCCAAGGGTTGCTAAGTTGATAAAAAATGTATGGATGGAATCTAGAACCTGTTAAATATTTACTGACAATAATAATTTTTACTGATACATTATTTTGCTGTGTATTACTGAAACGCATATGGTAATTTTCTTTCGGACATTTAACGTACAGACTTTTTAAGATTCAATTTTATATGAACTGTTCGTAACTTTACGGATGGCTGGCAATCCTGTAAGAAATGCAATCATTCATAGGCCTACATATATGTTTGTAGTATGATGTTGCTCTTAGCAATGGAAAGTGAGCAGTTTGCTTAAAGCTGAAGTTGTATTCATTATTGTTGGTAATTAATGTTATGGTCACTTTTTACATTGTAATTATATAAAATATCCACGACAAAACCATTG
>JAQFZF010004693.1:0-10396 GCA_034695365.1 Enchytraeus norvegicus
ACTGGACATTAGTCCATAGCGGAACATGACGAGAGTGGAAGAAGTGAAGTTATGTAGTGGAGATATGAGCTGAACTATGTCACCTGCTCTACCCAGCACTCCGCTAATGATCATGTAGAAACCTGCGTAGCATACAATATAACAAAATGATTGAATCGGTACTATGTTTAAATAAAAAAGACTACGCTGTATGACAGCTATCCCGTGCCCTGAACGACCAAAATGTCTTATAGTCATTTATAAATAATTCCTTGACTTCTTATTGAGCCCAGGTGAAATATAAGTATAATTCTTCCTCTTTCTTCTTCTTTCAGGTGTCCTGCCGGTTCCCAGCTTTGAAGGTCATGGTTTTCCAAATATCTCTGTCTCAGCAAATCTAATCATTTCTACTTCTTCAACGTTCAACCATTCACTGAGACTCTTTGTATAGGTAATTCTTTGTCTTCTTTTGCAACGCTTTCCTTCAATTTTTCCGCGAATGATTATGTTTTCTATTTCTTTATTCCTCATAACATGACCCAATAAAATTGAGTATATATAGGAAAGTAAATATTAACACATGAGAACACTCACTGTGTGCATCATTCTAAGAAGGTGATCTAAACGTATTCCATGTGCTAAAAACCTGATATTTTAATAAAATATTACAGTAAAAAAATCACCACTGGGTGAGTTGGTGCCATCGACACTGGGTCCCTGACCCAAAAGTTGTTGTTGTTGTTGACTGCCGGTGTCTCTGCCCCAGCTCATCGTCCCAACACTTGTACTGCTGTAGCCACACTGGTAATCTTCCTCAAACTCACACCACAAAGATCTCCTGTCACCTAGACACACCACACACCACACATTAGACATCGGCTGAGTGTCAGACTCAGGTTCCATAGGTTTAAAGTACGAATTCCAGGGCTCGCCCGTCACTGATGTAGCCATTAGGACGCGAAACTGACGTTTAATTGGGTTTCAGCCTTTAATTGTTCTATCCACACTGGTAATTTTCCTCAAATTTACACCATAAAGATCTTCAAAAATGTAAAAATCCAGAGTGAATAAATGGGATGCGAAAATCTTGGCTATAGAGTATTGACCACTCTTGGAGTAAAAAGCTAATAGTGTGCTAATATGCTAATATGCTAATAATTATCCCGAGTGTGTTCGGGAAAATTGAGAATTGATCCCACCGACAACTGCGCGTGTTAGTAAGAGGCGACTGAAGCGGATACGACAGTGAAGAGTTGATGGCCATGTGGCTATGATTTCTCTATAATGGACCAAGTGGTCATTCAAATTCCAGTCTGGCAGAGGTCTAGGCTGCCACATTGGTTGTGGCACTTTGATCCATGGCTACTTAGCTCTCCATTGTCCATTATATGGGTCTTAAGCAATCATCTGATGCTTCCTGACCCATTAGATGTTATGTTATGTTAGTTTGCTTTTTATTTATTTTTCGAAAAGGATAACTTAATTTGGGCGTTAAGTGATTAAGGCAAGATGGAAATAATAGATATTGAGCATGAATTTCTTAACTAGTATTATTAGAATGAATTCTATAACTGCTCACCACATGATCGACTATTTTCATCTTCGCCCATAGAACAGTCACCAACGCCGTTACAGAGAAGAGTTCTTGGCAAACACTGACCATTGTTACACTGGAATGAATCGTTACTCCTGCAAGCTGTACAAGAATATACAGTACCCTCGTTAAATACATTATACATAATAATAATAAAATTGCATATAATACGTTATATATTTTAATACACAGCATATAAGAGCATATGTGAACTAATTTGTCGAAATAAAGTTAACCTACCTAACTACACTAAGATTTTCACTGCATTTCTAAAAAACCACCAAACATATTGTATCATATCTTTCTGTAGTCATTCTTGCGGAATTGAATGTAACGAAATATAGTCCGATACAAAATATACTAAAGAACCACTAATAGTATTGTGAAGCACAATTAATACAGACACTGTAACAACCAGTAAAATCGTTGGTACATACCACAAAACCCAATGTTGCAAACTGCAGATCTAGAGACATTCGTGACGTCATCCTGAGCCATGACGTAGCACGAAGGTGAAGGCCATATATCCCTACCCAGACCCTGTCTACAGAAATTGCTCGAATTCTGAACCCTCCCATCTTCAGGTGGTAGAGCAAGATCAGTCTTAACAAGGCTCGTCCAGTTCAGACATGGTAGATGAGGTTGAAAGGCTTGGTTCTCGTTGCCACGGTAACTATTACCTGCTGGATCTATCAAGCATTGGTTTTCTGAATCTGCAATAATAAACAATTTAATACTACATTAATAATTGTAATGATAATGATAATGATCAATCAATCGATCAATGAGGATTTAACGTCCGGTTCCTCACCCGAAGGCGATGTCAGGGTATGATGGCGTATGCTATTGATCTGGCAGGCCAGGACTCGTTTCCAAATTATTTATTTGGTAGCTAGTTATTTATTTATTTGGTAGCTAGTAGTTGCAGTCGCCAGAGCGTGTCTTGGTAAATGTAACCGACTGCTGCTATTATAGTATTGGGGAGCATAGCAGCATGCGTCAGGCTTGCAACTCATGGGATCTCCAAAACTGAGCTTTGAACCCGTGACCTTATGAATTAGAGGCTGCAATGCTGCCAATAGACCACGGAGCCTTTTCAACAACATTTAGGGGCCTACTACCTGGTAGACTCTCTAATTTTTATTAAATTCTGTTTATATTTACAAAATTCCATTATTTCATTCTCTCTCTCTCTCTCTCTCTCTCTCTCTCTCTCTATCTCACACTCACTGTCTCTCGCTCGATGAATTGCCTAACGGTAGGTCCATGGCATAAAACTACTGTAGGCCTCTAGTTTGAATTTTAGGCCTATATGACATATTTCTTGACAATAATTTTCTTTTCAGAGGTGAGATTACTTGTTGTGATTCAATCAATGAGAAGTTATCATTCGTTTTCTCGCTAGAAGGAGATGTCAGTGACGTAGGCATGAACGTTTATCTCTCTACTACTTAGATATCCAATTTGCATATCTATCTATTCTATTTCATATTATGTACTATGAGTGTGTTTGATTGTAACAATCTGGGATTGTCAGAATGATTTAATAAACGAATATTTATTATATATATAGCCTACAGGGTGAGGCAAAAAACAATCCCCTAGCGAAATCTCTATAACTTCGTCAAAACTGAAGATAAATAAAAAATATTTTACAGACGCCTAGAGGAGGATTTTTGACATATCTGCCCTCCAAATTTGGTCGAAAAATATTTATAAATAACAAAGTTACAGAGTTTTTAAGAAAAAATAGAAAGAACTAATTAACAAAGAATATTTAACAGGATTTATTATTATTTTTATTGAATTGTGACTTCGAAGAGGGCCGCTTGCTGTTGGTGCCGATTTTATTTAGTATGTGTTCAAAGTGACCGCCACGTGTTCGAATGCGCGCCTGTAGCCTTTTCTGGAATGCTAGTAAAGCCAGATCGATAGCCTCTTGTGGCAAGTGTTCTCAGATTGGCTCCAGCACAGTCTTTGTCTCAGCCTTTTGGTTGTTGGTTCCTGATTCAATTTTTTTTCCTTATATTGATTTACACGTGACAATCGCACATGTTTGACATATTAATTATTTCGATAGGTGAGGTTTTATTTCCTGTCCACTATTAATGGAGTGCTTGCTCTTAGTCTTTTAGAAATGAGCCCATTGTACCTCTCAAGCGGTTCACCCCAGGCGTGGCAGTCGAGAGGTTTGAAGTCAGGTGAGTTTGGTGGCCAATCATCCTTCTTGACGAACTCTGGACTACGCAGATCGATCCAATCTTGCACCTCCACTATAGGGATAAGCTTTGTTAATTTGATTTTTTCGTTGAAACTCGGTAACTTTTTTATTTATGAATATTTTTCGACCAAATTTGGTGGGTAGATGTCGAAAAGCCTCCTCTAGACGTCTGTAAAATATTTATTAAATATCTTCAGTTTTGACGAAGTCATTGAGATTTCGCTATGGGATTGTTTTTTCTTGCCTCACCCTGTATAGTCTATATATTCTAGCCCCCGTGTTGGATCCGGGAATCTTGAGAATAGACCAACTGAAAACTGCACTTGTTTCGTAAAGGCCGACTAACGCAGATGTTTTCATACTTAGGAAGGCAACGGCAAACCACCTCGGAAGTCAGAATATATATTCCCCAAGAAAAGTTACATGTTAAGTGTGCTAAAGGCATTGACTTTTTTGATGGGATCAATTGCATGATGTACCTTGGACCTGTCATTTGGCAGTGCACTAGAAATAGCTATATTCTGTCTCAGTGACTGTCTTCTACGTGCTTCTATGAAACACGTACAATTCTCGGTTATTACATTCTTAAAGTTTGAGGAGACAACACGGCCTTGTTAGGCTGTTTATATTCTACATAATTCTATTTTATGCAAAATCATATAGGTCTTCGCGAAATAGTATTTCAGATAAAAGAAGAGTAAATTACAGTATAATTCTACCAGTCGATGTTCCATAATATTGTTGACTACAATTTGCGAACCTTATTTCTCCCAGGAACCACAATGTTGTGGTATTTTTCTGTTATAATAATTTGTAATTTACCAAATTAATCTCTTTTCAACTAATATATTAAACTTTAACATATAAATTGTACTTAAATAATGTTGTGTTAGTTTATATAGCGTGGCAGGCAAATAGATAATTAGATAAATTTACAATGTTTATCCTTTTAAGGCGCTTCTGATAGACCTACATAAGGCGCTTATGATCCCTAGCTAAAGTTATAATATAAATTCTAAAAAGTTAAGGCTAAAGTCGAATTAGAAGTCTTTTTTGGCCTAATCGTAAAGGCTACATCAGTGACGTGTGAGCCTTGGGATTCGAATCGTGAAGCTATGGAAATCGAGCCGGACTGTGAAAACTTAACCAATGTGCGAACTTTTTTATTCGTTTATTTTCTCAATCAGAACGACAGAAAGCACATGCTAGTTTCTTTTCTTAGTGCTGTTTTTGTGTTTTTGTTATGTTTTTAATCAGTCCATGATTAATCGTACCTTTGCCTTTTGTTGGTGCTTCAAGCGACAAGCGCAGATACACGATTAGCCTTCCATTTTCTAGGCACCGATACGCACCCAAGGATGCCGGGGATATTTTATCGACTGAGCTTCCCATGCCTCGAGCCATCACTCGATCGTGAGTCAAGCACGCTAACCGCTTCACTAAATCCCCGTCGGCTCAGACAAAATAACTACTAAAAATAACTGATCGCTGGACTGACTGATTGATTGATCTATTCCAAATTACATAACACCTGGTAACAAAAGCCCTGATAAGGATCTCTACAGGCCAGACAATAACCAACACAGTCAGTGACCCAGAACCAGCAGACAAACAATTTAACCTACAAGTAGCGACCGCTCACAATTATTCACGGACGGTCCCATTATGAGCCTCGTTGGCAGGCCTACAATAGACGACGGGTCGCGTTGTCCCAGAAACTGTTCCAGAAACGTTACGCCACTGCGCCTTATTAGTAAGTAGGGTAGATAAACTCGATGTCAAAATGTGCTGACTTGCTCGATTCAAGATTACAATAAAGGTAGGCGTAAAGGTGGTATGCCTTATTCGTCTTCAAATGAAGGCACGGAGTTGATCCAAATCCTGAGCAATTGCTACACGCTAGTGATGATGTCATTAATTTGACGGTGAGGTCGCCAGCCTCACTTTATACGATCCGATTTAGTAATTGGATCATAAACGCCAGACCTGTGATAACCTTCACAATATATTGCTTCCAATTAACCGATCCACTAAAGGATGGAGGGCTTGGTTGGCCCGTTGTACATCCGAAATATTGCTCTCTGATTGATTCGTCCGGGAATCGAAACCCGAACCTCATGCGCAACAGTCGACACAAACCAGCGGACACGTTAACCACTGAATCATGGAGATGTAAATAAATAGTACGATGCCAAAATTATTGGACTCATTTATTCAAGATTACCTAAAACAAATAGCACCATACCAAAATATCCGCAAGGCCTGACGATAAAATCATCCATAAACAATCCGCTTGTACCGCGCAGACTACGTCTTCCTTCTATTCGTATTTTATTCAATCCGTCTAAAAGTGGTGTGAAAAACCTTGTCCATCTCGTGGAGGACAAACCATTCCCGTTTGACATTATGAGGGAGGCATTAAGTTCCTCGTCAATTGTACTAATGCTAATGGATGCTTCATCTTCTCCGGATATGATCCAGTAGGAAAACTCCACACATATTCCAGTTGTGATGAAATAGCCTGTTTCCATTTTACTCACACTTCCAGGTCTGTTGCTTTTGGGACTCATGGCAAGAATATGTCCAGTAGCTGAATATAGTAACATAAATGCAACGCAATAAATTTAAACGCAATGCTATACTATACGATACAATGCAATCTCAAATTTTCTAGGCGATAGTCTTGTTTTCAGAGGTGGGCCTATCTAGCCTTCATCATAGACTGCGTCAGTCGCCTTCTATGGATATAGCTGTTGGTTGGACCATTCTCATGTTTGCAGGAGCCGACACGGCTACCTGTGTATATTTTCTATGTACTCATTTAGAGACGGCCCCAGAAATAATCGCCCTCAGCAAGAAAAGGGTAATTTTCTTGCACGTTATTATTACTAGGCTTATTGTATAGTCATGCCGTGAGTCAGGGCAAAGCAATGGCAGAGACATTGTTGACGGGGGCAGATGCCCGGGCTTGCCCCGGCCTGGCGCCATCCCTGTACACATAGAAGTACTAATATACACTAGAAAACTCAAGCAATAGTAATAATCCGTGCTCTCATGGCTACATTACTGCACTCCGGATGTTGATATGTGAAACTTAAAAGTATGAATTAAATGACGTCATGGAATCAAGAAACAATATAACATTCATAGAAAATAATTCAATAAAGTGTCTAAATAAACAAGTGACGTAATTTTTGATTTCATTTTAAATATATTTTGTGTTACACACATCAACATCCGGAGATATCCCTGTAGCCATGAGAGTGCAACACATTATTGTTCTAGTGTATATTATTAGTATTTCTATGCCTGTACATATTTTATATATCTATTTTGTTCTGGTAATATATTCCAGCATTACCTAGATTGAGAGTATTATCAGCTGGAATAGATACGTCCTGTGCAGTTACTCTCTGCCAATCTTCTATGGCCACAGCGTCTATAGTGTTAATAGTGAGTGGACAGGTGTCAGTCTCAAAGTCACAGTAGATGACATCTGAAACTGAAATAAATAAATCAATTCCAATTCAACGACCTTTCATCATCTGATGACGACATCAGGGAAATAAATAAAACTAACAGTTAAGCTAAGTTAAAAGTCTGTTTCTGAGTCGAAGGATACTGTCAGAGACGGACACGGCTGGGATTCGAACTCACCCTTGGCTTTCTGCATAACGAGCAAGTGTGAAACCGTATATATGTAATCCAAACGGGACAAATATTGCCTTGCCCTACATATCTATATAAATAAATACAATATTCTGTGTGTCTGTATGTCCGGGATGCATTTGCAAAGTTTTAGAGCTTTTCACTCCAAATCTTCAGTATACTGTATCGGTGTGGGCATGAGACACCCAGTGGTGGGGTTCCCGTCCCCCTATGTGATCGCTAACATGGTGTCCAGGGACAAAAACGTGTCTTTTGGGCCAAATATCGGCCACAGCTTTGCAGCTTCTCACTGCAAGCCTTCACTACTGTATCAGTCTGGGCATGGGACACCCTGTGGAGAGGTTCGCGTCGGTTAATGCCCAGTTATGTGTCACCGACACAGACCGACACAGTTATGTGTCAGTTATGCCCAGACAGACACATAACTGTGTCGGTCTGGGCAGTGCTGGATTAACTTTTTAGAGGCCTGGTGCTAGCAAAACTAAAGTAGGCCTATAAATTTAAAAGATGAGGCCTGCCTCCTGCGTAAAAACGTGCCGTAGGTATAATACTAGATGTGATGTTGATTTATTTATAATTTATCGTGAAAGGGCTGGCATAAAATTAGAGAGTCTCAGCTATAGCCTATAGGTTTAGGCCTATTCCAGAAAATGGTATAGAGGCCTATATATTCATGTTACTCTATGCCTGTATGTAGGCTACACCAGGTCCTATATTCTGACGTTATAAATTTTAAATTTCGATTATAGGCCTAATAAATATAATGATATTAAATACGATTATAAATGAGAATAAGGGAGGCTTAGCTAATGCTAATGCTAGGCTAGGCCTATCTTATGAATTTTAAATCATTTAGTCTAAAATTATACATTTTAAAGTCTAAAAGTAGATCTATTTTTTTTATTTTATCTTATGAATTTTAAATCATTTAGTCTAAAACTTTAACTTTTAAAGTCTAAAAGTAGGCCTATTTTTTTGGCCAATAAAAAGTAGGCCTGGGGCAAGTGCACCACTTGCACCATGGTTAATCCGGCGCTGGGTCTGGGCATGGAACACGCGTCCCCTTCCCCAACGCTTAATTTCCCTTCTCAGTATTTCTTAACCCAGCAGCGCCGGGCACCCAACTCAGGGGCTTCAATCCCCTCCAAGGTGGTGGAATCTGGAATCCTCCCCCCTCATTGGAGTAAAACATACGGACCCGGGTTAAGGCGGTTTCAATTATTTTAGTGGGGGAAATTTCTAGTAGAGGGGGGGGGGGGGGGGTCAAAGTTATTTACTCTGACCGCTCATGAGTTTTGAGAAGAAAGAGAAAAGCATTTAATTGTTCACGGCATTTATTTATGGCATAGTCTCACGTGTGGTTTTCAGTGAAATGGAAAAATGGTGCGAGCGAAGAGAAGAAATTTTATTTCATCGTCATTTAACTCACATTCGTCCAAGGTTCTGGGAAAATCCCCTAAGATTCTAAAAAATCCCCCCCAAGGCGCTAAAAAGATACTAAAAAATCCCCCCCAAGGTCCTGGAGGAATGCGTTCGATTCCTCATGTATAGGCGTAGAAGCCCCTGACCTAGCTAGCGTCTAATAATGTATCGATAAGGAGAGCAAGAAAGAGAGAGAGAGAGAAAGAGAGAGAGAGCAAGGATTAAGCTAAAGCTAAAGCAAAGTTTAGCGTCTACTTCGCAGGCCACTGTCAGAGACGGACCCGGCTGGGACTCAAACCCGTGGCCTCTTGCTTTTCAGGCAAGCTTGCTACGGGCTGAGATATCCAACCGGGAAAAGTGTAAGAAAGAGAGACAAAGAAGTAAAAAGGAAAAGAAACGATAAGTGGAAACCCAGAGAAATTAAAAAATGCAAACCTGGACATCGAATCCTCCTATAATATTCTATAGGAATTCGAATACACCGGGTGTCCCAGTCGCTGATGCCCAATTGATCTATTGGGATGAGAAGCCACTCAGCTGTATAGGAGGTTATGGTACAGCTGCTCGTATCTCTGTAGTACAGGAACCCACTGCAGATGGAGGCGTAGACCTCAGAACAGAAATGTTTGCATACGTCACGTGTGACGTCACTCAGCTGTATGGCTATGATGACGTAATACTCCGGCATGGCACAGATAGACTCGTACCATTTGTACTTCTCGCATCCTTGAAATATACACAGTGGCATAGCGAGGTCAAGTGCCGCCTGGGGTGAAAAAAAGTGCAAAATGTTGCGAACATTTTTTATCTTATTTTATTTTTTGCTCGCTGCGCTCGCTAGCCATAGATAGTTGTTGTTTTTTCAAAAATGCCGCCCCTTTTTTACGAAAATGCCGCTCCTAGGACAAGTGCCGCCTGGGGCGGCCGCCACCCTCGCCCCCCCCCCTCGATACGCCACTGAATATACACCGCAGCAGTAGAACTCCTCAAACAATTAATCGATCAATCAATCAATATCCGGAGTTATTAAAGAGGATCAACAATCGAAATAACTGAGTTACCGTAAGAAGTAGGCCTATGCATACATTATGATAAATTCGATTTACGGTACTTTATAGGTCTATAAGATTGTTCTCTGTCGGGTCCATGCCCGGATTTAGGGGGTTGGGGGGGGGGGCAGGAGCCATGCCCCTTCGATTGGAATTTGATGTGATTTTTAAAAATACAAATTTCAAGCCTTGCCCCCCCCCCCCCCATCGATTAGACTCGATGCAACCTGCGTGTCTCCCCTCGAAAGAAATACAGTTAAACAATGTACCCCTCCAAAATTCCTATATCAATCAGAAGCTTTTGTATAGCGCACTCTTAACTTGAGTCTCAGAAGCGCTTTTGCGCAGTGAAAGGTAGAGTAGCCTAGCCTGCCATATGCCACAATCGATGTGGCACAGGGGCCCCAATCCCCCCCAAGCTTGATGGAGCGCCCCCCCAAAAAAGGCAAATATATGATGGTT